>JABJVR010047300.1:6399-28190 GCA_025773905.1 Chitala chitala | reverse complement strand
AATGAGTCTATTCAGGAATGGGTGTGGCCTGCTACCCTGATAGGTATATAGTGATAGAATCTTCCCCACTTCCATCAACTGCAGAAGCCTTCTGATAAAAGGTGAAACATTTCTGTGTAAATGAGAAAGAAGTCCAGTTGACATGACTACACTTCCAGATAACCTCACCTGGACAACTGAGAATCTTCATAGACATGTTACTTATAATGATGGAAGGTAAACTTAAAAACAAGCTGAACTGCAGCGGCCTTCCTGTGGTCTCAGTCCCTGATGCTATCAACATGTTTTGGGACACAAAGACCTCCTTGCTCCTTAGCCTTCCAACCCCCAAGGCTTCTGCCAACATCCAAGCAAAGAGACTCACAGACTCGGCGTGTGGTACGACTGTAAAGCCCCGGGGCACGTGGGCCTCTCTGTTCTCTGGCACTATGCATTCATGAAATGACAGTTTTCTGGCCCTGGATGCACAAGTCCTGTGTGAAAAGGTCACTTCATTAAAACGAACTGCTAAACTGGCCACGCCTGCAAAATCCTGTGACACACACAATGGGTTCTCTTACACTAATTACATTCTGTCTTTCCAGACAACATTCTGTAGTGTAATTTCCCCTATTGTTTTATAATAGTCTGCTAATGTATGTTCAACTGTGATGAGTTTTCAGACATCTTCTCTATTAATCAAACAGTAAAATATAAACTTGCAGGCTAAATATGCTTCTCTGCAATGTTTTATGCCTGTAATTATAAATTACAAGTAATTACAAAATTATTCCAAAAACATTTTAGATGAAAACAATGCATGCAAAAGGACTAAGATACAAAGGACTTCACTTTTCTTTACCTGTTTATGTAGTCACTATGAAAGACTACATGTTGGAAGCTGCATTCGCCTCTTAGTCCAATTTATTTCTTTTTTTCTTTAAAAATGTTGACTTGTGGCCAGATTAGCAGTGCTCAGTCCTTTGTGTAATTTAACTGCTGAACTGCTATAAAAACATCAACAACTTGCACACATGCAATTTTGTACCACTTACTGCACTTAAATTTCTGGCACAGATGTGTACCACAGACAAAGGTTTAACACAGTGCTTTCAAAGCCTAAAGCATGTCAATAAGTGACATATATAAACAGTTCCTTTACATTTGTATTGGTACAGAGTGGTGCTTTTAATTGCTGTGAACTCTTACTGCTGTTTGTAGCATACGCATCTTAATGGTCATAATTTTGGACAGTTTTGCCAAAACATATAAATATGTAACTGGTTCAAATATTCTGTGGTACATGTTGTAGTACATGACATTTGGTATATACCATTTGAGGTTTTTTGGTTTTTTTAAGGGTCCTTGCACAATTAAGGCCTAAATGTCCAGTTTTGTCGTGTTGCTGAAATGCAAACATACCGGGAGGAAGATGGTGCAGCCTGCACGCTAGCTGGCACGGGGCAGGCTGCCATGGAAGATGGGTGCAGCCTGCACGTTAGCTGGCACGGGGCAGTCCAAGTTTTTAAATTATTTTTGAAAAAATTCTGTCGTTACAATCTAAAAATACAAGAATGCAAAGTTTAGCAACTTTTACATTGTCCTTATGGGTGAAATGAATCACCTCCACTGCAAATCCAGTTTAATCAAATTATGCACTGAAGACAGTCCATGGGCATGTGATGTAAAATTACAGTATGCTCAGGTTGTAGTGAGTTACCTGTAAGTTATTATAAAGAAATTTATAAATATATCATATAAATATATTACAAAGAAATCATCACACATTTCCTTTATGTTTTTTGTTAGGCTGTGACTGCATTAAGTTCACCTTGATATTGCTGGACCTTGATATTGCCCTGTCCCAAAAACACACACTGTATGAGCTCCATAAAATAATGAGAGTCTTGAAATCATCCTGCTTTTCAGATTTTTTTTTTCTTTAAAATTTTAGTTATTTCTCATGGAAGATATTTTGACTGGACGAAGGCACCAGGTGCAAACACTGTAATTTAACAGAAAAGGAAATGGTGACAGAGATGAGGAGAGGCAGCCGGTGCTTGTGGTAAATATAGCTCAGGAGAAGACAATTTTCTACAGACAAATGAGTGTTTCTAGCTAAGCAGCACTGGTGTGTGTGTGCAGAAAGGGGTGAAGAGAACAAAAGACACAGCCGAGATTTACCTGCATCTAAAATAATTCCCTTTTGTCTGTTACAAAAGCCTCTGAGAGCTTTACAGAATCCGCACTTCTTATTCAGCCAGCAGTACTATTTCCAGAAATTCCATAAAGCATTACCTACCTGTATTACTGACATTGGGTGGAATAGTTTGAAGTGCAGAAGTTATGACTCTTTTTAGGACAGAATTGTAGTTAAGAGATTTATACTTTTCTTCAAGGTGATTTTTTTCCTGATGGTTTCTGTTGGTGCTGGACGGTGTGGTGGCTCCACCGTTAGTATGTTTATCTCGTACTGCTGAGGGAGGGCGTTTGAAAGCCAGCCACAGGAGCTGCACAAGCTGGTGCATGTCCCGTGCCAGTCCTGAGCCTGGATAAAGCGGGCAGGCTGTGTCAGGAAGGGCATCTGGCCTATGCTAAATCGAGGTGTGGCTCAGTAATGGGTCGCTGCTCGATCTGCTTTGGCCACCCCCTCATGGGGAGAGGCTGAAAGGTGACTTATAGTTTGTGTTGCTGCTCATTTGTACTTTGAAGCTCTGTTGATTAGCCCAGCTGTTAAGGCAGTGCCCTACAGAAATAGCGTTTGTGTGCTGATGTCTGTCTAACAGGTTCACTACAGCCAACGGACTTCACCCTGATTGGATGCTGATGTTGTTTTTTGCACACACCCACCTGACAGTAACCGTGACTCTCGGGCTGCTGCTCATTCCGAAGGTATTATTCTCAAATGCCCACCCCCACACACCCACACACACACACACACACACACACACACACACACACACACACACAGCTTCCAGCACATCACCCCACTGTCCTACTCTTCCCTAGATTAAGAACCCATTTAAACTTCAGGCCAGAGTTGAGGAGCATTGCAGACTCAATTGACAGGAGAGTCAGTGGGATTGTAATTAGGATTTCCTACATGGTTAACATCCAGAGGTTCACATTGCCAAGTTATTCGTTCCTCACTTTTAATTGGATAATGGCCGCTGGCCTCCGGTTGCAGTTTTTATTTACAGGAACCCACACGAGGGACGACATTGCGGCAGAGGCCTATGAGGACGAGCTGGACATGGGACGCTCAGGGTCCTACCTGAACAGCAGCATCACGTCAGCCTGGAGCGAGCATAGCTTGGACCCCGAGGACATCAGGGTGCGTCCCTCCGGCCCTTCTCAGCCCACGCTCTGCAAATTCAATTTCGTGGCAATTTTTACCCTGTGCGAACGTGACAAGCATACTGAGCAGTGGCAGTTTTTTATTGCAGACCCCAGATGAATCGGGACAGCTCAGTTCTGTTAATGGCTGTGGCATTATGTCTCGCGACAGTCTGTGGGAAAAACGTACCAACGTGAGCAGAGGTTTCATTGTCTGTTAGAACTGAAGCAGTCTCTAGCCAGAATACTTGAACTTATTTGTGGAATGAAACAACAGATCTGGTCTATTTAAATGATGTCCTGACTGTTTACCAAGTGAACAACCACAGTGTCCATATTCTTTAATGCAATTATATTGTGCTCTTAAAAAAACAGAGGCTATTTCAGAGCTAACAATAAAACACAATGTTTTTTTTTTTTTTAATAAAACTGTCCTAGACCATCTTGTGTGTACTTTTTGTCAATAAACATCCTACATCCTTCAAACAATGTCCCCAGTTGTGTGTTTAACAGTAATATGTAGTATGCATGTTCTGTATGCTGTATTCGGGGTGCTTATTAACACAAATTTATATGTTCAATGCCGTTTCCTTCGTTCTGAAATTCTCTCCCTTTTTTCTGTTGTCTTCTTTGTATTTTTCCAGGAGGAACTCAAGAAACTGTATGCTCAACTAGAGGTCTACAAGAGAAAGAAAATGATGGCCAATAACCCCCACCTGCAGAAAAAACGGAGCTCCAAAAAGGGCCTTGGTCGATCCCTCATGAGACGCATCACCGAGATCCCAGAGTCCGTAAGCCGCCAGTGCGGAAAAGAGGACAAAGACCCAGGAGACCACGGGAACAACAGGAATAACATCTGCACCCTGAGGAAGAACCCTTTCGACCCTTCAAACTCCAGCAAGCCCAAGGAGGACTCACTGAAGAACAAGGTCTTCTCCCTCAAGAAGTCCCACAGCAGCTATGACCATGTAAGGGATCAGAGTGAGGACTCAAGCAGCTTAGCCGCTGACAGGACAGAGATCCCTGCCAATGAAAATTCCCTGCTGGAGTCCTTGATGGGTCAGAAGCTGGGGAGGAAAACGTCAGAGGAGAAGATGGAAACGGAATCTACAGAGTGTGTCCCACTGGTGTGCAAGTCAGCCAGTGCTCACAATCTGAGTGCTGAGAAGAAGTCCACCCATGCCTACAGCTCCATGCTTCAAAAGTCCTTGAGTGTTATTGCCAGTGCTAAAGAAAAAACTTTGGGACTGACAGGTAAAACCCAGAATGTGGATGATAACACTAAGAAGGGCAAAGAGGGCAGGACTCACCTAGAAAGAGAAGAAAAACCCCTTCAAGATCCCACTGTGAACACTGCAAGTAATCAGCCTGCAGAGCACAAACCGGCTACAAACAAAGTAGGAATCATGAAGACCCAAGTTGGGACAAGCCAGCTGTCTGCAGGCTCCGACCCAGTAAAGGACAAAGAGTTGTGTGACCTCTCTGAAGTCTGCCCCTGGGAGGTGGAACAGCTTCCCACTCCACCTGATAACAAAGGACAGAAGCACGTCTCTATTACTCCAAAGGGGACCACCTTAATCCACGGAGACATGGCTAAGGGGAAGCCACAGAGAAAGCCAAGAGATGCAGACCAGTACCCATCAAACAGCCAACACGCCAGCCAGAAAGTGAATGAGAGAGAGCAGTGTGCCTGGTATGATGATGAGGAGTACCAGGGTGTGGTGGATGGGACCAAGACCACACCCACCACTTACTGCACTCACCCTCAATCTACTGGGGGGCCTAGTGACATACGTACTGCTGACATTCGTGTGCAGGACTTTGATGAGCTGTTCGCCACACGAGACGAGGTGGCCAAATTATCTGACAGAGTTGGGTTCAGAGACGAAGTTGTGGCAGGTAGTAAGGGGGAGGGCCTTCAACACGATCAGACAAAGCCCGATGCCATGGCGAGGGCTGAGATCTGCCCCTGGGACTATGACTCACCGAAGTCACCAAATTCTGAAGGTTCTGGTCCTGCTCATCTTTCAAAAATGAAGGACTCCCTCTTAAGGGTCAAAGGCACACCGTCCTCAAAGATCTTAGGCACAGAGAAGGAGAAAGATAACGAGAGAGGGAGATCAAAGAGCAGAAATGGTGGCGAAAAATGGGTCAGTCAATCCAAAATAGAAGAGATCTGCCCCTGGGATGCAGAGAACAGCAGAGGAGTGTTGTCTGTGGACACTCAGAAAAACTATACAAGTAAACCAGGTGTGGCCTCAAACGAGCAGGCTGATATCTGCCCCTGGGACTTTCAAGATATACCAGATAATAAAGAAGTGAGCCGACCCACAAGACAAGGATCTCCAACTTCCAAAGAAGTTCTCAGCAAAACCAGAATGGCAGATGTTTGTCCGTGGGACTTTGAAGACCAAACATCAGGGGAAAATGCATGACAGTTGGTCTCACTAGACATCTAAACAGTTATCTCCCATTGGACACTTCTTTTCCTCCATGTTATGGAACCCTCCTATAAAACTCTTAAGCAACTTGGTAAAAGCTATTTTGCAAGTTGCCCATCTATCCACTGTTTTTATTTATTTATAGTTTTTTTTTTTTTGGAGAAAATAAACAAAGGAAACACTGTCTTAAATTGAGCATTCCAGACACACACTGAGTATTGCTTGAACTCGTTGATTCATGTGGTCCTTAACTCTTAATTATGCAACTCTAAGTCACTTTATCTCCAGCAGAGAATATGATTGTGAATTTGTCCTATAAACTGTTCACCTCTAACCAGTTCTTCAGTTTATGACTTATGCCGAAAATGCCATCTCTTTGAGATAATGACTTGGCTAAGCTCTGAACGAGTTAAATAGCCTAGTGGAGTGAAGCTGACAAGCAGCAGTGTAAACCACTAATGTTATGCTAACATATAAATATATGTGCTTATTGACCCTAATGTGACCCTGGCAGCTTGCAAAGACAGGAGCCAAGGCAGGGTATGGTGTCAATACCCTGAAATACGTGTGTTCGTACTGCTTTATACGTGCACGTATAAAATAAACGGTTTAATCGATTTATTGCTAGAAGCCTAATAATGACAGTAAATCAACAAAATTAACTTTAGCACGTTAATGTCCAATATTTTACGAATACTACATTTTTGGTCTGAAAACTATATGCACTGCAACAGAGGTTGAGGATTGGGTTCCATATACGGCTGAGCAGAGGTGCAGGACAACAGGGTTAATTAAAATGAAACAAGCACCTGTCGCTGTGTTAGCGCGGACTGTGAAATATGCGCTAATGCTCATGTACGGCACAGAGAAACGGAGATGTTGGATGACAAGACAGCGTTATATGGGACACGAGAATGACGTCCGATTGGTCCAAATTATTCTGCTGTTAATTGAAGAAAAAAAGACCAGAAATGTACATTTTGAAGCTCCTTTCTTTGTAACTTGGCAGAATTAGGTTTGTGTGTCCTGGGAACGTACATGTCCAGTCTGTAAACTGTCAACTTTGTGCAATCAAGGTGTCGTTAAGCCATCGTTTGTGAGTCTGAACATTGTCTCAACACCCGTCTAGTCCTGTCCTGCTCATTTACCGCGGTATATATTTATATGTGCGTGCATATGTGTGTGTGTGTGTGTGTGTGTGTGTGTGCGTGTGTGTGCGTGTGTGTGTGTGTGTGTGTGTGCGTGTGCGTGTGCGCGCACGCGCACGTGCATGTCCATGTTTATGTGTTCAGATTATCTCAGATACTTCAAATGAAAAAATGTATTTATTTAAACAAATTTTGGTCATTACTATATTTTTAACTTTTGGAAAGAAATTATACACCCCTAATTATTATTATTATTATAAAGAGAGGCACTACATTTAAGACACTTCAATGAAACATGTACTATGATTACGTTGTTAGGTAATCATTCTCCTGATTTTAAATTCTGATGTAATAATTCTCTTTAATTACATTTTTATATTATGATACTAACTATATAATCAAACTCAACATATTGTGGACAGCCTTGCAAACAAAACTGTAGTCATGTGGCGCTGTTAAAAGTAGAATATCATATATAGAGAACTAAAGCACTTCAACAATGCAGTCATTTGATTAGGTAGGTGTACTGAAGTAGGACGTATCCTCAGCATAGCTGAGAAAAGCATAAACTCCCAGTGAACTTCAATGTAACAAGACAGAGAGTAAATAAAAAGCTAACGTGTTGAATGTTTGTTCGTATGTTTTAGATGAAAATCCCTTTGTTATATTGTTCATAAAATAGAAAAAAATCTGTAGATTTTTATTTACGTGTTTATTTTTATATGTGAAAAAAACTAGAAAAATGTATTTTTTTTCCTGGAAAGAAATATATAGCTGTGTGATGCAGCCGTGTGATGCAGCCGTGTGATGCGTTATCCAACACGGCACAGCTATCTTTTCTAGTTTTATTTGATCAAGCCTTAATGGGTTGTTAACTCACATGTCTGAGCAGCACACGTGTGACACAGGAGCCACGCAATAAGGCGTGTCGCTCCCATAAACATCCCTCAGTATCATTACTCTGCTAATTTGACATTTTTTTGCACTTTATATAACTGTGTTGTTGCACATGTTTCATTTATTTTCTGTTAAACCTTTATCATGATAATATTTGATGTGGTTATTTTATTTACTTCTACCAAAGAAATGCTTGATGTTCTTGAATGAGCTCCCCAGTACCTTAATTCGACTTGTAATTACTGGCTTTTCCCTTTTCGATGTGCTTAAAACACAAACTACCCATGTAGAAACACAAATTACCTCCAGAAATGGTGTCTGGATGAGAACAAATTTGTCTTCCACGGTGATTATTTTGCTAATTGTATTCTGGTAAAAATGCATTCCTCTTGATGTCATGGCGTTTGTAGTACACCACCCACATAACGGCGATTCACCATATTCTTTGACTGTGGTAGGAAGGAATGCAGAGTAATGGCTGAGTGTCTGTACTGGTAAAGACGTGCTGAATTCCCAGTGGAGTGAGATGAAGACAGGGAAACTTTATATGTATGTAGGCCAACGTAATCACAGTTTGAAGCGTGTCACAATGTGAAGTTCTGATGAATTACAGCAGGAGGTCCGTCTCCCAGTCTAGCTTTTACTCCACTTGTTTTGCTCACTGATACACATTTGCTGAATATTTGGTTAATCTGTCAAACAGAAGAGCCATCTGAAAAAGACAGCCAGGTGGTTTCACAGAACCCACAGTCTGGTCAAACGAGGAGAGATTGTTTTTAGCAGGAGGCACCTGAATAGGCTGCTTTGCTTTTTCGTTGTGCTACAGCCATTTCTGCTGTTACACACATCTCAACACTTATTTTGTTTTAGCAAACACAGAATGCATATGAGAATGAATTGGGTGTAACCATACTGCATTTGTCATATTTCTTTTCTGACCATTGATAATACAGCACTTTACCACAAGGCTAAATGCTTAAACCTAATGGTAATTAAATTCCATTGTTGGGTTTGAGTACAGTGAAGTTTGTTTTCCCACAGTTTCATTATTATTTTCTGGTTACTTTATGTGTAACTCGGTGAGGAGTCGTATTCAGTGCTGTACCTTTGTTACTATTACTCCAGTAGATACTGCATGAAAACAAAAATTAGTCAATTTACTGCCCTTAAAAAAACACCTTTGATCTTTGGACTGTTATGAATTGTATAGTGAGTGAAACTGTACCTTATCTGTTATATTTCCCACTTGTTATGACAGGTGCTTTAGGACAAGCATATAGCATCCACATGGAAATATTTGGTAGATTTATATTGTGTTACATTGTGATAGCATGTAAATAAAATATCTCCTCTGCAATAAATATTTCTACGAAACATGTATGACTGGTACTTCATGATCTCCAGGATGTTATGTGCCTGTTACATGTGTGTTATGTGCATGTAACGTGTGTAACACACCTGTACAAAGCGGTCACCAAGGCTTTTAGACCGGGAGTCAATGACAAATGTTTGTGTACTTAGAGACATCACCATGCTGACAAAGGAGTGGATAGTCAAAGCCATGGCTGTCCCAGTATGGCTGTGAGAGTTGGACCATAAGGAAGGCTGAGCGCTGATGAACTGATGCTTTTGAACTGTGGTGAGGAACGTTTCACTACTCATGCAAGTAGCTTCTTCATCCAAGTAATGAAATGTTCCTATCAAGAATAAAGAAGTCCAGTTGACATGATGTTTCTTTTTTATCTACCAAAAAACATTTCTTGAGACTTTCAGTTTAACTTAGGGCTAAACAATGTACAGTTAGAGGGCAGCATTACAGCAAAATCCCAGAGCAGAGTGTGACCGGTACCTTCAGAGTGTGACCGGTACCTTCAGAGTGTAAATCCCCATTGCTGTACAGTTAAGAAAAGCAATGTGAAGGCAATGGAAACTGACTCAGCAAATGTGCAGCTTGTTAAATGGCTAAACATCTAATCTTTAAAATCACTGGAAGATTGTCTGCTTAACTATTCAATAATGTAATAGCAATACTTTGCCAATGATAATATACAGTAAACGATGCCATTATTGTCCTGGTATAACCGTGCTGAGTGTCTGTTTAATAATGGATGTGGAGATGAAAATGTCATGCTGCACTGGAATACTGTTTCCTTTAAAGAGCAGGGTTGGCCCTGGAGAACTTGGCTATTTGGCTGGTGCCTTCACAATGTCACATGTTTGCTGTGAGATCCAGTGGTGAATTACTGCTAACATGGCAACCCTGAGAACATCGTTGACGTGGTTGCCAGATTGTACAGAGCAGTTGTTTCACACCATGTAACGATTGTTTTGTTTTGTTTTGTTAAGTGATGCTAAACTCTCACAACAGCATCATTTTCAGGCAACTGGAAAACATAGATGCAAAACTGCAGTGAGCTAATAAGGGCCTAAATGCTGGACATAAGAAAACTGGAGCTGAGTTTTTTTAGCATCACTGAATTTTTTTATTACAATCAAATAAAAATATAAAGCCTTTACAACTTTTAAATTCTTCTTCCATGTTATCTTAGTGCTTAAAAACTGTTTTGCTTTAGCATGTAAAGGGACATTTGTAGTAGATCCCTATGTACTTACAGTATATATAAACTCTAATTACATATTATAACTGTGATAGGCCTGAGATTGAAGAGTCCCAGCCCTGCAACCCTAAGCCTGAATGTCACTGAACTCAGCACATCAAATAAATAAGAGCTTCTAAAAAATATTCTCCACCTCTGAAGTTTATCTGTCAACAGTGAAAGCACCACGGTCTCCTTGTCATCCTGCTGCCTGGCGAAGAACAGGGAAGTGTCAGTGCAGGTATCTGTGCTGTCGAGGAGTTATGATGAGGTATAGTGTGTCCTAAAAGCTCTCAGAATGGCTAAACAAATCATTTTACCATTGATCTCTAATGTCTGAAAGCACTCCGGAAGCCGCCCTAATGACTGCGGATCAATAGCACATTACTGCTCTTACTGGTGACTTAAGAAACGTTAAGCTATGAGAAATCATACCGCATAACGCTAGTTATAGGTGGAAAACTTTCAGAACATGATAGGGGTGTGTCCTGGAGGCAAATATATGTTAGGAGAGAACTGTTTAAGAAAAGATTTCTGTTTTAAGGAAGAAGCATGCGTTATCATTTTCAGTTAGTCCATTTATTAAAATTTTTTTGTGTTCCACAACACTGTTGTGTTCCTCAGTCTGAACATTTTTTGTGAAAAATATCAAGTCATTAAAAAAAAACTTCACAAATCCCTTTTGAGTTTGAAAAACTAATTTTGAACTTCTGTATTAAACATCTCAAATATCTGTTGGACATACACAAGGTCAAAAGTAATTTGGCAGCTTTATGTAAAGAGGTGTATGTATGACCAGGTGCTGACCTGTTCAGAACATGTACAACACAGGTCTATGTGTAGATGTTGCACGTATGTGTAGTTTATGTGTAGGGCTTAAACCCACACAGCCACAGGCCACTCCGAGTTATCAGATGCCCTGAAGACCTGACCAGCTCACTTGGGGCACTAACGACACTCTTCTCCAGGGAGTGTTGTCGTAGCAGAATGTCTAAATCTGCCCCGTGTGTATATGTGTGTTCAGGCACTTACCCGTATCTCAAAATTGGCTGTGACCAAAGCACTGTTGTTGAACCAGTTATCCTTTCTAAACTAGGTACTTTAGGGTAAGGTCTATGGTGTCATTTATATTGCCTGACTCTATGTGTTGCTTCAGAGATACTCATGCAGTCCTCTTGCAGTTGCTCTTCTGGGAATTTGGGCCAACAGGCAGATAAATGAAGCTTTTCTTCCAGCACACTGTAACTGCACTGTATCACACCATAGCAGTCTCTGTGTGCTGAGGACAGCAAACACTGCATTTCCACTGAGCAGGAATGACTCAGAGAAAGGCATTGCTCAACTGGACTTACCCTGTAATTGTATTCTACTACATACAAAGGATTAGGTTCAAGGTGGATTACCCTAAAATCTGTTAAATCACAGATGTGTGTGTGTGTGTGTGTGTGTGTGTGTGTGTGTGTGTTTGAGAGAGACCGAAGTCACTGCTACCTTTCAACCATATAACAGACACTTTATATGACACTTAAATTGTACAGATGAAGGCTGTTGAATGAAGTCCTCTATCAACAGTGTCCATCTGTAAAATTTGTAAGATAGTTTGCTAATGTTTACATTTGGAAAGGGTCTAGGTTTGCTGTACTCCTCTAATTCAAGGCAAAACTGGGCCAGAACTGTCAACACCCAACATTCTTCTTTTCTCATGCAACACACATTGCATCGCTATTGTACACTTTCACATCATTGACTCGATGCAGTAAAATGTTTCTGCACAAGACATCAGTCAGACACACACTTTGTCCACAGCTTGATGAAATCAGAAAAACCATCTGATGTAATTCCCATCTTATCACAAATCATCTGTTTACAGCTACATGCTTCAAAAAGCCCTTTAAGAACAAACAGCTGCTCCAGCTGTCACTGTCATGGATGTTGTGCAAAGACCAGGCAAATGTTTCACAATCACCCTACATTTGTAAACAATAGGTCGCAAATTCATAAAATTACTGGGGAAATCAGCACACCTATAGTGTTGTATGATTATGACTAAAAGAGAAACCAGGATTATATCAGTCCATTCCATGTGTATGCTTGTAAATCTAATTTAGAGTTTAGAGTTCAGCCAGAAAAAGTTAACAAATCTGAGACTTGCACAGAAGTTATATTTTTAAAATGTATTTTAAAATAATTGGATCTCACATAGTTCGCAATTAATATTTCAGCATGGATGGAGAATATGTTCCCATAAATGCCTTTCTGATACAAACTCTTGCACTCTCATTCTCAACTCTGAATGTTCCATTTATTTATATACTTCAGAATATTTTGGGAAAAATTTAAAATGGGGGAAGTAACTGCATGACAAACAACCGCTGGTTTAAGAATGACTAACCCTTTGGTGCTGCGTAATCATGTTCACGTCTGGTGTTCAGTGCAGCATTATCATGTGGTGTTCAGTGCAGTATCATCACGTAAGGTGTGCAGTGTCATCACATGTCTGGTGTTCAGTGCACTGTTATCATGTGTCTGGTGTTCAGTGCAGTGTCGTCACGTGTCTGGTGTTCAGTGCAGCTTTATCCCATGTCTGCTAGCCCATGAGTCACAGGTGAGAGGCATGCTGCTCTGTTTTGTTATGATATTTGGACAGGCTCAGACTACCACCTGTTGTCAGGAATGTGACAAAGAGCATTACGAGTGGACCGGGAGACATTTCACTGATTTGTAACTAATGTTCACTGCTTCCTCTACAGTGCTGTATAGAAATTGGACAGTATTCTATAGTGTGACAATGCAGTGGCCAAATGCTAAAGAATATGGTTGACATAGAAAACCAGGGTCCAACCAAGGAAGCAGCTGCTTCAGTTCAAACAGAACTAAGGGACACTGATTCATCTGTATTATTTTACATCTCATGAGCTTTTTGTGTTGATTTTGTCTCATCTAGGCAAGCCGTCTAACTCTGTGGACCTTAGCGGGGTTCTGTTGGTGTTACCGTTCTTTCCAACACATAACAACCAACACTGTTCCCAGCGTAGGGCTCTGGATCACATGACTGGGCATATAATCTATCTGTCCATCTTCCAAATTGCTTTTGCTATGCAGGATTTGCAGGGAGGGGTTTGGAGTGTATCCCAGATAGTTAAGGGCAGAAGGCAAGGGACACCCTGGACAATAACCCAACACAGGGCACAATCACTCACACACACACACACACACACACACACACACACACACACACACACAGCAAAGGGGGGGAACATGCAAAGTTCACACACACAGCAGAGAGGAGAACATGCAAACTCCACACACATACAGCAGAAGGAGATTTGAACCCCTAGCCTTGGAGCATTAATGTACGTTTCATTTCAGCTTTGGGAGGCATGCAACATATGGCATTCTGTTCATTATATTATTTTAAAAATCAGTATGCATGGCACCAAGTAACACTGTTAACATAACTGATCCTTAATAAGTTAGTTAAGAAAGTTAGTACTGTACATAGTAAATAACCTAGTTGTGGACCTCACTCAAGTACTGCGTGACCTAGTGGACAGTTAGAGCTGCCCTTTAGTTAGCTACTTAATTAAATGTAGGAGGTCTTTCTGCTCTGGGTGTGTTCGCTCAGTCCTACTGAATATGGCAGTTATGCACGTGCAAGGAAACTTCCCATTTGCAGTGGTAGTGACACAGAATTCAATGTAGCCTATTCCATATGCATTTATTTATTTAAAAGCTTTTTTTTTACTTTGTATTATAATTTTATTTCGTCCCTTCCAGCAGCATTGTTAGAGGGCCATGCCATCATTGGGCAGCCTTTGTAATGACAATGCGTCACACCACACTGACACTGTACTGGGGAAGAGGAGAAATAGCTTCATTCGTCTGCGTTAATGTCTCGGTAATGGGTCGCTGCCTAACAGAGATTAAACATTTACAACCTATTCTGAGATCGAAGATCACATTAAATATAACTGGACGTAAGTTATCAGGCACAAGTAGACCTTCCCTTAGCCTCACAGAAACACTAATTCAAGAATCGGCCAAAGCTTGACACCAAAACGGCTGTTTAAAAAGCCGATGCAATGATGTAAGAAGGGTTTAAAACCTTATGTTCGTATGAATGACGTCACGCCTTCGTGAAAGTACAGTCAACACAATAGCAAAATTGGGAATTATTTGTATGCTGTATATGACAGCCCGAGTTTGAACATTTCTATTACCTGAATATGTATTCTCGTATAAATAGGCGCAGAGTATTGATCTGAAAATTTATGGCAGTGATTTCAGATGCCAAAAATGCATTAATTAAGGGCACTTGCAGATAGGCATGAGAGAACTTTGTACATACAAAGAGCTTAGTGTTGCATTGCTTGAGTGGACTCAGGTGTGCAGCATTCTGCGTTTCCTCGGCCATTCGGTGGCGTGTGTCGCACTTTAGTAAAACTGTTTTAGGTTTGCGTTTGAGCCACTGTGTGTGCTGTGGTACAGCACAGTGAACTGGTGTCACGGTCATGGTGAAAATTATATTCTTCGATCAGAGGAAGGTTGCACATGAGGTATGTCATTTGAAAACAGGAGAAAAAATGCTTCATGTTTGTCAATGCTGCAGTTCCATCCATCATTACGTATTCTTAATATTGTAATGGACCGAGGGAGCGAGCGCAGCTTGAACTTGGGTCCGTTACAATGGTGTCAAGAGTGGGATGAGATGCTTCGGCCAGAGTGAGGATGAGGTTGACCGGAGGGCTACGAAGGGGGCAGCGTAGCATCCCCATAGGAGATGACATCATCCTGATGACGTCAGCCTTGAGTTTTTGGCTCAGTGGGCTAATCCTTTGTCTTTGGTGCGGGCGACCCGAGTTCGAGCCCTGCTTGCTCCCTCGGTCTATTACAATATTTAACCTAACAGCCATAACTTAGACAAAACATAATTATGTAAGGGTCCACTACACAGATTTTAATTGCCATTGCTTTCAAATGAATTCCAATTGTAATTGATTTTGCTTTATTAAAACAGTAATAAGGGGTAGTTACTGTAGTCCAGCTATGCCATGGTTCACTTGCTTTGTAATGCTGTGGCGACCACAGGCTATTTGTTTGCTTACTGAATTTCGCTATAAAAATGTTATTCTTTGACCCAGATCTCTCTTTGTAAAGCACCTGGGGGAACTTGGGGTGTTGTTATGTGGTATATAAATAAATTTTGATTTGATTAAATTTTGAAATAAATATACAGAATTTTAAAATGGCCCAAATCCGTGAGGTCAACATAATTTATTTAACACACTATTACATCACAGTACAACTTTAATTTAACTGAAATTTAAATGTAGTTATATATATAAACCATTCACATTCATGTCCCTTGTGGGACCCTCCCCTGCAAACTGTTTAAATGCTTTAACTTTTCCTTGTCTTCTCAGATGTCTCCAGCCAACTGCAGTGTATTTGCACAGCCTATTCACAAAACGTGCTGATCAGATTCCTAAACTGTGCAACACAGTGACACACAGAGATGTGAAGCAGCCCACCCCAGCACAGTGTAAAAGACGCAATGAATACATGAGAAAAGGTGAGACGTGGGGGTGCTAAGTTGTGTGATATTGCCCCCCAGTGGGCAAGGAAGCCAGTTTGTAGACAACACAAGCAGAGAGATTTTACAGTGTCTTCTTAAGGAACAGGTAGAGTGTCTTCTTAAGGAACAGGTAGAGTGTCTTCTTCTCTCCACCTCTTCTGGAGTTCAGAAGTGCAGCCACCCAGCCGCATTTATTAACCAAAATTACACTCACATTCACAATGTTTCCGACTGATTTATCTTCATTAACGAGGTTCTCGTATTGTCTGCTGTATTACAATTAATTTCAGTAAACTCGATACGTGCTCTGATTAGAATTAAGGCATAATCACGTTGTTGGTCTATTTGTGTTAAACCCTGTAACCGAAAAATGCTAAAAATTATATGAACATACTGTAAAAAATAGCCATCACTTATTTCACGATGGTTATTATTATCCATTGTGGCATTCTTACAGATGTGTTTCCTGAAGGTTTGAAACATCGCTAGCTTGCAGCACTCTCTTACACCTGAAGATACTGGGAAAATAGTGCAAGCACTTATTTACAGTAGGGTGTGTTACTGCGATGGGAGTGGGGGACACCAGGAGGAGTTCTCACAAAGGCAAGAGTTTTAACTTCCAAAACCAGATGGTATTTTTAAAAGCTGAACATAGTTATTCATTTAGCAGATGCTTCTATCCAAAGAAACTTACTTTTCACCTGCAAGTTACAATGAGCTAGCACTGGGTGTCTTGCTCAGGGACACACCTGATGGTTGGGCTGGGATTTGAACCAGGAGACTTCTGCATCCAAGACTGATGTTGTACCCACTGAACCACCAGGCCATAGAGCTCAACTTTTGGCTAAATGTACAAAAAAAAGAGGTAGGACACAGAAGTACAAATACAAAGACACACAGTAACATGACATAGGACAGGGGCTGGCAGGGTGGGGCTGAGTGAAAAAAAATGTAAAAAACTTCAAAGAAAAGGTTGATGTTTTGGCTGAACACATATAACACATAAAACCATTTAGTGTATTTTCTGATGATTTTTGATGCAAATCATAATTTCTGCATAACAGCATCATGTTGCTCTCTGTTTAGGCATATGTTTTTGGTCTCAGTGTGGAAAGTGAGCAAAGTACAGTTCTCCAGTGATGTGGGCAAGTTCAGTGATGCAGCACAAGATGAAAGAATAGAAAATATTATTATTCTCCTCATAATGGATCCCTTATGCAGTTAAAAGAGAAGCTATGCTGGATGGGGTTGTTGTGTTAGTTTGGTCAGGCTGTGGGTGTTCAAATAGGCCACACGATGTTTGTGCTAACTCCGGACAGCCCAAGTCCTGCCCCTAAGTGCGCAGTCTGTGAGAGACTGGTGACACTAAGGTTCTCTCTGCCAATGTGTGGCCCTGCCAACGGACCGGCCCGCTCCCCAACTGGGCCCAGGGCCTCTCACTCGGCTGGCTGCTACTCTTTATTTTATTATATTACTATCTTATTCTCACAGGTTAATTCAGTTATATCTTATGAGTTGTACAACATTGTACATAACGGTGACACCCACCATCACTTTTAAAATAACCTACTTACAGCAGCCAACTCATATTCTGATGTTAATTAGATCAACACTGTCCAGTTACCTTCAAGAAATATCATGATACTGTTTCTGTGACAGATTCAGTTGAATATTATTTTAAAAGCTACTGAACCAGGACACCTTGAAACTCAATGTGAGTGAGTGACTTTTCATTCAAAGGAAAGTCTTAAAGTGTTATAGCTGAGGTCTATATGTAGATGGCAGCCTTGTGCTATGCAGACTGTGACACATTGTAACAGCCACAGATAAAAGAGGTTTGAGGAGGTGAGGCTGTCCGTTGCCAAGCGATTACCCAAAGCCCATTCCCTACTGCTTGATGTAATGATTGACAGCCCATGTTTCCCAGGCCTGATGGAATTCTCTTCAGTGCTGATGTCCATGTTATGCATTGCTACATGCAAATATGGCAAAGGAAAAAAAAAACATTGGTTTCAAAATAGCACTTAGTTTAGATTTGATGTTTGCCCTCTGCTTTCTAACCCAGTACCCAGCATCTCCAAACGGAGGTTTCACACGGATCCCTCGCGTACGTCAGCTCGCGCTCTCCTTGTGCTTCTCAGCAACAATGGTAACCATGTTTATTTACACGTTACATGTATGATGTTGTTGTGGATTTAAATAAATTGCCATGGAATCACATAGACTGTGTTTTTTGCGCTCACTTTAAAATCTGTGCCGTTCACTGACACTTGCAAATGAACGTATTCTGAGATTGGTCATTAATCCAAATCTTGTCAGTAACAGTAAACAAGATGTGTTTCTAAATACCTTTCACAGACATAGTCACAAATCACTATATGTAACAGAAAAACATAAAAAGAACTATGATGCACAACAGAAAAGTAAAAGATAGGGGCAATAGGGTCAAAACCGAAATGGCACATAATTAACCACAAGCTAATTAAGAAAAAAACACACACGTCTGTTCACGGTGTCACCTCTCTGCAGAGAAGGAGGAAGGTTGGTCCACCATCTCAGCACCTCAGGCTGAAAGGCCCAGTCCCCTCATGTCTTTAGTCTTGTATGTGAGACAGAAGAAGGCCCTGCTGAGATGACTTCAGTGAGTGATTGGAGGGTTGTTGCTGCAGAAGATCAGAAATAATACTGCGGGCTTTCATCATGCATGGCTCTAAATTTAAGTACTAAAACTTTGAAATATTACTTTCTTATTAACAGGCATTGGACGTTTCCCCAGCAGAAAGATGGAGTCTGTGGGTGGGATCCTCTGCAGAACACCATCCACCTTCTCCAAGAAGGTTAAATACTCTACACTGCTGTTGGGTGCATAGGCGCACACAGCGGTGAGAGTTTCCTCTGTGCCACCAGGCGCTCGTTGGCAAACTCTGCCCTGGGCCTGGCTCCAGTTGCAGGTCTGTGTAACCCTGATCCGTGTAGAGTAACTGTGTTATCATATTACCATTACTGATATGGGTTTTTTAGTTGTTGGATCATGGTAGTCTGGGTCTTCACCTCAGACCTGTTCACCTTCGGAGACCCTACCTGCTGTTAGCTCCTGACAACATAGCCCAGAGGACCACTAGGCCTCACAAGCCCTTCTGCCATGAAAAGACCTGATCCACAGACAGTGCAATCTGTCAGAAAACTGGTGCAAAATAGTGGAAGATTGCATGTCGCCTGTGTTTGTACTGACTGTGCCCCCGCTACTCTGTTTGTAGAATAAACTCACAGATCCTGGATTCTTGCCTACCTGGTGTTTAAAGTTCACTAGCGATCATCTGAAAGCCACTACATTTGCATGTACTTTTATTGGTTCATGTTGGGAGCATGTGTGTCCCTGTTACAGAGAGCCAACAGTGTGCCTGTTACAGAGAGCCAACGGTGTGCCTGTTACAGAGAGTCAAAAGTGTGCCTGTTACAGAGAGCCAACAGTGTGCCTGTAACAGAGAGCCAACAGTGTGCCTGTAACAGAGAGCCAACAGTGTGCCTGTTACAGAGAGCCAACAGTGTGCCTGTTACAGAGAGCCAACAGTGTCCCTGTTACAGAGAGTCAACAGTGTACCTGTAACAGAGAGCCAACAGTGTGCCTGTTACAGAGAGTCAACAGTGTGCCTGTAATAGAGAGCCAACAGTGTGCCTGTTACAGAGAGTCAACAGTGTGCCTGTAACAGAGAGCCAACAGTGTGCCTGTTACAGAGAGTCAACAGTGTGCCTGTAATGGAGAGACAACAGTGTGCCTGTTACAGAGAGCCAACGGTGTGCCTGTAACAGAGAGACAACAGTGTGCCTGTTACAGAGAGCCAACAGTGTGCCTGTTACAGAGAGCCAACAGTGTGCCTGTAACAGAGAGACAACAGTGTGCCTGTTACTGAGAGTCAACAGTGTGCCTGTAATAGAGAGCCAACAGTGTGCCTGTTACAGAGAGCCAACAGTGTGCCTGTAACAGAGAGCCAACAGTGTGCCTGTAACAGAGAGCCAACAGTGTGCCTGTTACAGAGAGCCAACAGTGTGTCTGTTACAGAGAGTCAACAGTGTGCCTGTAACAGAGAGCCAACAGTGTGCCTGTTACAGAGAGTCAACAGTGTGCCTGTTACTGAGAGCCAACAGTGTGCCTGTTACAGAGAGCCAACAGTGTGCCTGTTACAGAGAGCCAACAGTGTGCCTGTTACAGAGAGTAAACAGTGTGCCTGTAATAGAGAGCCAACAGTGTGCCTGTAACAGAGAGCCAATGGTGTGCCTGTTACATGTATGGAATGTAGCTGCTGTTCACATGAGCAGCCCTATGTATGGAATGTAGCTGCTGTTCACATGAGCAGCCCCTTCCTCAGTCATACACCAGTTTTGAACCATGAATCCTCACCATGAAGCAGCTGTTGTGTGCAGTCCGTTACAGCAAAGGTACAAGAGTGATTATATTAACAAACCATTAATTGTGATTTTTAATCCACTGTAATGTCATGATGACGGTATGTTTAATTATTTTTGAAGTACAGCATTTCCTGCTGAACTACACATAGGCCTAATCAAAATCATGATCGATGAATGTAAATTTTATGTCTTAAATACAACAGCAATTTCTCTTCAGTTGTTTATAACATAGAGCCTATAGTATATGAAGGAAAATCTGTGATTTAAAAATAAGCATTATCCATAGTGTTGGTTCAGGAAACCAAGAGTCAAATTTCTAAACACTAACACACTGACCTCTTAGAACAATTAGCTTTTTTTGCTTTTCTGATTAGAATTCAGCTGTGGTATTCTTACAGCCGAGCCAACAGAGTGCTCTAACGTAGCACGAGGTAGGATCTGTCATCTGCTGACCCCACACGCCTCCCTCAGCTTCCTGAGGCTCTGCAACAATACAACAGAACAACGCTCACAAGAATTCTAACACAAATGTGTTTCTATATAACAGACGTCTTTGTTGGGTTTCCTTGCTTTTAGATAGCCCTCCATTTTTTTGTCTGTGTTGTAGAACTGTAACTTCCCGCAGGATTAATAAAGATTTATCTTATCTTGTCAAAATCACCAGCTGTATCTCTGATCTATGTCATTTGTATTATCATTAAGTATTATTAACAATATATTTAAACACTACACTTAGGTAAGAGACAAACACATACTAAATTCCTAAAATGACTCTCTTTCTTAGGAAAAACTTTGGCATTCAGGTCATCAGCATGTTTCAAACAGTTATGTAATCAGTTAATAAAGTATCATATAATTTTCTCAAACCCTTTGTCCTCATCAAGATCCAAGATCCAAAATACTCATGCTATAAGTATCAGCTGATATCGATACAGCCCCGTGAAGAAGTGATATGTGTTGGTTTTGAAACTCATATTTTTAACTAGCACTTAAAGTAGTATCAAACGTTATGTTCCACTAACTTGTCTTTTAAAATACATAAAACCACAGAGCTATCATTTCACACAAGATTAATGAAAGCTGAATGTAACATCATCCTACCTGCTACACCTGCAGCACCAGGTGAATGCCTGCAGGTTTGGCCCCGCTCAGTAAATGGTTAATAATGCTGCTCCACACACCTCTTTGGCCCCGCTCAGTAAATGGTTAATAATGCTGCTCCACACACCTCTTTGGCCCCGCTCAGTAAATGGTTAATAATGCTGCTCCACACACCTCTTTGGCCCCGCTCAGTAAATGGTTAATAATGCTGCTCCACACACCTCTTTGGCCCCGCTCAGTAAATGGTTAATAATGCTGCTCCACACACCTCTTTGGCCCCGCTCAGTAAATGGTTAATAATGCTGCTCCA
>JABJVR010047299.1:0-28192 GCA_025773905.1 Chitala chitala | reverse complement strand
GCAATTTTGGTTGGCCTATTTACATGTACACACAAATGCACACATACACCACACACATGACACGCAGACAAGCACAGGGCGGTTTTGGTTGTTGTATTCACACATACACACACACACACACACACAAACACACACACACACACACACACAAAAGGCAGTTTTGGTCGTCCTATCCACATAATCAGCAAGTCTTTGGGCTGTGAGAGGAAACTGGAGAACCCAGATGTTCATCCACACGTGCTCGAGGAGAACATGCAAACTCCACACACACAATGATGAGGGAGAGATTCAAACTATTCAAAAGTGTGTTTAGTGTGTGTGTGTGTGTGTGTGTGTGTGTAAGCACACTTTTAAAATTTAGAATATTCTAAGTACAGATATTTCTGGCATATACGTACATCGTTTAACACCCCAGTCAGGAAAAGATGAAGTTTGTCTGTATTTGTTTATACTTGCCCATTTAGTCCATGAACCCCAGCAAGGTTATTAGTAAGAAGAGCTGTATAGAGCCAGCACACCCTGTATGCAGCATGAGATAAAGCCTGTTAGAGTCTGTGGGAACAGGTACTCAGAACACCAGTAATCAGTGTGACTATGCCACCTCAGTAAATTCACTGAAGGAAATAAATTAAACTGACACTAAGCCTTCTCTTAGGCTGGAGAAATTAAAAGCAACACACCACAGAAAAATAACAAAAATTAGAAACTTCATTGGTACTAACTTTATTAGTACTGCTATGAAACTCAAACACGGAACCAATAATTATCACATGAAGAAGCCACAAGTGAAGGGGTTGTATATAATAGAGCGCAAAAATGTCCAGATGAATATAAAAGGAAGAACTGCACCTGCCTTGGGCCACAAGAGACCTGGCCTACTTACCACTAGTGCATACTATTAAACTTCATGTCAAACATGGGGATTATATGACACTACCATTACAGCAAGTACATAAGCACAGAAAGAAGAAAACAAAGGAAACATAAGAGTTTATTGAAGATCTACATTAAAACGGGATGCCGATGATATTCATTAATAAAACACTGAAAATTAAACCATGACCCTTTTTACATACAAAATGAGATTATAAAGTGTTTTATATATATATAAAAGGGGGAAAAAAGCAAATGGTTAAATATACACAGACATCCATCCATTATCCAGCCACTTATTCATAGCAAGGGTTCAAGTGACCTGGAGCATAACCCAGACAACCCAGAGCACAAGGCAGGAAACATCCCAGACAAGGCACCATCCCATAGCAGGGTTATGTTAAATGTTCTGTTATATTTTATTGATTGATATGAATTTAACATATATTTAATCAGTGTGGCCATTTTTATTAAGGGCTTGTTTATTTAACTGCTCATTTTCTATTTTTAACAATTCAATTTTTGAAGTGCACCCTCATTAAAATACAATCATAGCAAAATGGTAGACACGACTGTATTGCGAAGCTGGTACATAGAGATTTAATGGCACACAAAAGATTTATAATTGCAATGACAGCTCAATTTTGGCTGTCCTAAAAAATGGAGTGTAACACATGCTTATTCCTTAAATTGTGATTTAACTTCCTTCTCTCCTTCGCAGTGAACGTTGTATCATGATTTCCATAACACACACAGCTGTGGCCATGATTTCAATATGAAGTGATCTTTATTGAAAAATTTTAAACTCATAAGAAAAGTTTTGTTCAATCAGATAGCACCCCACCTTACGACCGGTGGCTATTAAACCGAAAATATATTGAATAGCATTTTGTGCCTTGTTTTGATACTTTATCATGAACCACTTATAATTATTATTATTATTATTATTATTATTGTTGTTATTGTTGTTGTTGTTGTAATTTTATGAGATTTGAGCACATCCCAGGCAACACACGGCACAAGCCAGGACACTCCTTGGACCACGTGTCTTTGGTCTGATAATTGACACACCTATTGTTAATATCACTAATATGTTCATTCTTGAATTTCTATGTGATATTTGCTGTACATGTTACTCCTTGTAAAGGGCTTTGATCAACCATGGTTGTTTTAAGTGCTATACAAATAAACTTTGACTTTACTTAATGAAGAAAACAAGAAGATCCACAGCTGACCGATGAAGACAGAAAGGCAAGCATTCTGACTCCATATACTGTGCCAATGAATGGGTTCCGATCCACAGTTTGGGAGATATGATGTCGCAACACTTCCTCTGCAATCCTCATGTACTTGATACAGGAGAACATTACAATCACCATACATAGTAAAATTCTAAAAATGTCAACTGGTCAATTAATTTTTAAAAAAGGGATCCAAAAGAAATTAGTTATAGCTACATGCTTATGTCTTGCTGTAAAAGTAAAATTGCCATCTGTAAGGCTTTGCATGAAATGCATGCATGAAATAATAAGTTCTTTCCTTGTTTTATTGTCCTGCTTGTTCATATGTGTTCATTTTTAATTTTTGCTTTGATTTTAGCAAACATTAAATATGTAGTGAAAGGCATCAATTAACAATAATCAGAAATGTTCTGTTAGGGGAAATATGTTATAAAGTGTGACGAGATGCTGAACTCAATCATGCTCAGCTGCAGCTCGTTAAACCTTTTGGTCTATTTAAGCCCGCATTTTTATATAATATTTCTCTCATATTTTTGTGGTTTGTTTATTATTAAATATCCCCTTGTGGTCAATATACATCTGGACTCACCTCCTTACATAACAATTAGTAAACTGCTGGAAAAAAAGGCAGGAAACCCAAACAGAAAGGTATACCTACAAGCAACAAAAGTATTGATATGTCCTTCATTTAAAGATGACGCAATCAAAATAGGAAGAGTACTATAGAAGAAAAGCTATAATTCCCTTATAGTTCCATGTTCTGCTCTGACGGTTGTTCTGGTAACAGTTCTCCAGAAAGGAAGGTATGGTGTGTAAAATTCCAACTAGCAGCCTGATGCACTCATGACTTTTGCCTAAAGAATCTCATGGAATTTCATTACAGCTGGATTCTGTCTACTTAATGGCAATGGCTATAAGGACCAGCTGTAGCATCAGGGTTAGAAATGAAAGGAGATTCCATGCTCAGTGGAGAGATATTTACAAACCCATCTATAACATTTGGAGAAAGCAAGACAGATGTTCTTGCAGGGATGTTTGTCTGCTTTTTGTTTTGTTGTAAGGTCATCCAGATTGTCTTTTGTTCTCTATGTTAGACCACATGCTGAGCTTCAGTTGCCATGACACTGCATTTGATTGGTAGATGGTTCCAGTCCAACTGTATGATGAGGTCTTTCATAAAAACTGGAAGAGAGCTCACTAAAATGAAAGACTTTAAGCATTTATGGTACCCTCATCAAGCACTGGCTTTAGGAACAGGTGGACTGAAAGAAAAATATAATAAATTGTATTAGTCTCTGGATGTTTATCAAGACTGAGTAAACAGGACCAGCACAGATGCCGTTATGCTGTCTTGTTTTGCTTATACTTATGATTTCAATTACACATCATTTTTTATAACTTTTATATTTACATAGGAGGAAGTCTGTAACAAATTATTTTAAAATGTGGTAATAAAAAATATAAACATTTAACATTTGTGGTAATACACTACAGCTTTGTGACATTCACTGTGATTGAATTACACAAGTGTGCAATGTTTCTCCTTTTGTCATTTTACTGGCACTCCTTAATCTGTAACTTTACAGTTTATAATTTTTCTTTTTCTTAGAATATTTTTTTTTCTGTGTGCAGCATACAATGCAAAAAGGTGAGTAATATAATTTGGCATATTTTACGTGTAATGAAGACTGATCGGCATACATGGAGGGAGACCACAAGAAGCATCTATGGTTTTCATGTAATTCAGTACAGCTTTACCTGAGCATGTGAAAATGTCAAAGCCATTGACAAATACTACATTAATGGCTTGCAATCTAATAAAGAACTTGTTAGAACTCTAACAGAGATTTGGTGCCTTGTTCCCCCATCTCAATGACAGTAAATGAGGCTGCAGGGCATTTGCATATATTGAATGTCTCGTGGGTAAGATTTTAATTTTGGACATCATTTTTTGATAAAAAGGAAGTTTATACGCTTCAGGATTTTTTAATTTACACCAAGTAGAAAGGAGGTAGGTTATATGACTCCACAAGGCTTCCCATCACACTGGACATTCGAGAACCTCCTTAGATGTTGGATATTCCACAGGCACCAAGGAAGGATAAGCCTGAAAAACATTCTCAGCAACAAGCACACACAGATGTAGGTTCGTGAGACCTTATCCAATTTTGGATGGCTTGCTAAGACACCGTCTCCCGGCTTATCCTCTTCCAGCAAGGCCTGAATAGAGTCAGTGCGGCATGTCTGCCTTAAACATAACCGAAGATTAAGAGATGAACCATGTTTAATGTAATTACACATACACTTCTTGTGATATACAAGCATGTGAGGCATTACTAATCCCTAAACAGATACCTGCGGGGAGGACTATCAGGAACAGCTGTTTGCACAACAAGAAATGAACCGTATGAACTTGCTATGGAAGACTTTTAATGAAGAGCACTAAGGAAAGAAAGCACGTGGCCTTGAGCACTAAGCCGTGGATACCACAAATGTGAGAACAATTGTTTTTCCTTAAAGGCTCATTCTTTACTCTCCTGTTCGTCTTTCAATGGGCTAAATTCACTTTATGAAGCTTTTATTTGGTTTCTATGCATTAGACTATTTAAAGTAATAGGATGCATGTCCAGCACAGGGAATGAAATGTCCTCAAAAACACTGGGAGAACAATGATCAGGACTCTGAATGAATATACAACAGTAAGGAGATGGTAAAGCCATACTGAAAACCATATACTGGTATGCAGACCTTTTGGTTTCCAGGGAAACAAAGCAAAAAAGCATGCTCATAAAGGGAGCAGGAAATAAAATGCAGTACAGACCATGCAGAAACAGATAATTCACCAAAAGTCTCAGATATCATTTTCTTGTTCTGAAGTATAAATGCACGCTGTAGTCTCAAGGTCCTTGGGTGGTTCTACCGCTGTTTCTAAGAGGGTGTCAGGTAATCAAGAGTCATTGTTCTCAGTTTCAATTCATCACTTTATTTATTTAGGTTCAATGTTCAGAGATGACGAGTTCTCGATTTTGAGATCGTTTGTTAGCAATTTCATTCTAGAAGTGCGCAGTTTTTGCTTTGCACCAAGTGACTTGCAAACAAGGCTGTCCGTCTATGGGTTTTTATACTAACTTACATTAAATAGCTGATAAAGTTATCACTATGTAGAAGCTGGAAAACAGCACCACTCCAGCAGTCTGCAGCTGAACCTGCCCATATTTAGAGACGCCCAAAGGACCCAAAATCTCAAAAGTTATCTGGGCCAACCTTGTAGTTAACCTGCTCCTTATAGATAGGAGTTTAGATTTTTATTTTACAGTAACATTCACACACACAGATGTGCGTGAATATGCGTTACATCCAAGTCAATAAATTAGCCAGTCAATAAATTAATTAACCAAAAATTAAAAGTGATGCATTTTTTAAACAAGTTTACACTAAATATGTACATTTTAACGACACACGTGCAACTGCTTGAGGTTAAACATGTGAAAAATTTGAAAATGTAATGTGAAAGGTGACAATGCTTTGATGATTTTATCAATGTAGAAAAACACACAGCAAATTCAAATGAGTGTAACTCCCTTGGTAGATTCAGTTGTTTGCAGCAGTTATTGACAAAGTGGCCTACCCTGACAATAAACCCATCTGGGTGGATGGCTCATGAACACAATCTGTGTATAATATTGTTTTCTGGGACAAAATTCAAATTATTGCAGTATGACATTTAGTTCAAACCTTGTATATCAACTGTCATATGACCAAGTGTAATGATTGAGAGGCAGAGGCGAGGTTCAAATGCAAAGAGGGTGCTTTTACTGGAAAGCGGGACAAAAACAGCATACAAATAGGTCCAAACAAGGGAAACAATAACAAGGGTTCTACTCTTCACAAACTCTTCTATACTCTTCATCTACATTTAACAACTGGCAAATGGACTAGGGACAAAGAAGAGTATATATAGAAGACAGATGAAATAAGACCCAGGTGAACGTGATAATTGAATTACCTAAAAAACCTCAAATAGAAAGGAATGTGAGAAGCAAAGAGAGAACATCGGCACCTAGTGGCCAGTAGAGGTCACCGCGGGTGCAAGACGTGACACCAAGCTTTTTAGAAAAATAACTATAGCACAAAAACTACACATAATGATGACAATATATAAAACATCCCAAATGCAGATATCACAGCTAGATAACTAAGACAATTTGGGACACATTAAAATACAGAAGACTGAACATTTACCACAAGTAGCCATAATATGTAACATATTTACATTCACATTTAAACCTATTCTTATTCTTTTGTTCTAAGACCAAGGTTATACATATAAATAACATATAACAATAATATGATGTATAGGAAGAACACAAGTAAAAAGTCAGGTGAACAAGCTTTTGGTAACAAAAACATTCCTGTATACATCCCTTTATCCTTTATGTCTCAATGAAGACTCTTAGTCACCCAGGTAGAGCTGTCTGGAAGTTGAATCATGCCAACTGGACTTCTTTCTTCTTTTCCTATTAAGAGGAAAGAAGTCCAGTTAGCACCATTCAACTTCCACACATCCCTTTATGTAATTTTTGCAGGAATTAGATTTAGAAATTTACCGCAAACCTGACAGCATTTTCTGGTGTAATGTGGTACTGCCGATAATGTGCTCAAAGTTTTAATCCCAGTTTTGCCCCCCCCCCCCTTTTTGTATGTGCTTAAAATGTTATTTATTCCCATTTTTGCAGTGCATTTACTGCTTAGATGAACAGATAAAGTAGATCTTTGACATACTTTATTTGGCAATAATTTCAACTTCAGTGGGTAGCAGGACCTGTTACACCACCTAGAGCAGATGTATAGTGGACTGTGAACTGGTAGTCAGGACTAGAATCTGATTAGACTTCCAAGTGATGGACTTGGGTGTTCAGCTCAGTAGACTAATCCTGTATGGTAACTCTGTCCAGGCTGCGAGTTTGAATATGGCCTGAGTGGCCCTGTTACACATCCAGCCTTCGGTGAAGTATTCTGCCTGTAACAACCTTCTTTTTATGATCAGCTGAGCTGCTGGGTACTTGGCGTGGCACCTGGATGAGGCAAGCCCACAACATGAATCAATTCAATTTCATATAAAGGATGCCTGATGTCATCAAGCACGTTTGTAACTTCCCTGCCACAACTAGAGTGAACACAGATGACAAACAAAACAAGACTCAAGCACAGCAGGAGCTGCAAAATCAAGACCGAGCATGAAAAACGAATGAACACAGTACTAGTGAGTCAGCAGTGTATCAAGAACATTAGCCTCCGTGAAGACTGCTTCGCTGCCACGGCAACAAGGAGCTGCTGCAGAAGATATCCAACAACAATGTTCTATGAAGGTTTAAAAACTATGTTCCATTTGCTGTTTCAGTTACCTTAATGACTTTAATGATCACCTTTAGGGGCAAATATAGCACCGTTGACTAATTTACAAAGACCATCAAATAAAATCTTTAAAGTCCATAGTCCCAGTAATGATCCCTTTAAATGTTTGGTCATTCACATAATGCTCCTAAGAGAACTTTTGACATTTTACAGGAAAAGGGTGTTTGAATAAAATTCTGATTTGATTTAGGTTTCCTTTATGCACTTTGTATTACAGCAGTTAACACATGTTTTATCAGGTGTACAGTGTTGTCAGAAGAGGAGCAAAAGGTAAGTTACACCAATACTAGGGCATTTTCAATTCAATTCATTGTTATATAGCGCCTTTTACAACAGAGTTGCCAAAAGGAAACATTGAGGACTCCTTTTGATTGCAGGTGCGAACCAAAGCACTCAGTTTGCAAACTCCACACTGATAATTCCTGGTGCCATAATGAAGCCCAAAATCACAAGTCACCATAATTACTCAGTGCTGATTGTTCTCTCATAAGTTCTTGCTGTTGTCTGGGAAAAAAAAAAAAAACATCATCATGGTTAAAATTAAACAATTTTTAAATTCCTTTACTACAGTTAATTCATTGAGACTGTTGGATAATTGGAATTTTACCAGCAGTACCTCATTCATCATTTTTCTCAAGCAATATTAAGATAGGTTTGATAAAAGGTTTCTCATGGTATCTAAACATTTGGTAGTAGACCATAAACCATGTAACAGTCATTCAGTCAATCAGTCATAGTCTAGACTTAAAGTAGTCTAGACTTATACAAACATACATTTTCCACCCTATTTTGATGAGTCCATATTTTCTTGCACTGATTTGAAAAAGATGCAGCGCATTTATGACACCCTTCTATAACTCAACAAGCAAGATTAATATATCTAATTGCATTAAACCCTGATATGCAGACAGTTAACTTTAAATTTAAATCGTCGTAGACCACCACTCCAATGCACCAGCCTGTAAACCTTAAAGTTCCCGCTGTACAGCCTGGTCCATCTCAATTCAATTCAATTCAATTCAATTCAATTCAATTCAGTTCAAGTGAATTCAATTCAAGTGATTTCAGTCCAAATTATTTTTAAACAGTGCCCTTTCCATCATACTGGCCCAAGAGCTCTAGCAGGAGATTACTCTGTGATGCAGTTATGTAAAACATTAACAACTAAATTGAATTTTGTAAAATAAAGAATAAAGTGTAAAATGCAGGATTAGAAAGAAAAGGCAGTGAGGACCCAAGACTGTATTTAATACTGTTGCCATGTGACTTTCAGCTGAAGCTGCTTAAGCAGAGCTGGGTGTCACAATGCTTAGAGGATCTGCAAGTGCAGGCGCAGCCTTGCCTCAGCCCTGTCACAAACATGACACATGCACGAGCTGAGCTGCCTTAGCCTTTGAAAACCCTGCCAAGTGGACTAACAACCATCCCTCATCCAGTAGAGTGGGTTTCCTTGCACATCCATGCCATCCGCAATTATAACCAACCCAGTGTTTTTAACCTGGTTTTTTAACCTTATGGTATCTTATAATAATGGGAATTTTATTTGCTTAATAACACAATGAGCAACCACTGTGTGGGAGCCAAAGCTGTCCATGTATTAAGCATCACCTGTTTATTTCATTTTCAATCATTATATGCACTGATTTACTAGTTATATATAGTTTATTTATATAATAAATGTCAGTTAATAAAAACAGCCATTTTGGCAAGCTGTATTTCTTAAAATTGTGCTACATTTTTATTAAATTTGAATAGTGCGTATAAACACCCTTCAGATCAGTTAATCGTTCCATTGATTATTTTCACTCTTTTGCTCTCTCAGTTACGCCCACTACTGGAAGCCTTGAGAATGCATCATCCCTGTTGCCATGGGCCAAACACGGAGTTGTGCCTTTCCTCATCCACCAAGGAGTTGCTGCATACTGCATTTCTCGTCATGCTGATTTGTCAATCTCCTTATGATACTTGTGTTCTGTTTTCTTGTTCAGGATGGTTCAGAGAAGCAGGCTGCGGTGGTGACGTGGAAAGTCCTTTTACAATTTTTCTTGTGTATTTAAAGTACCCTGACAGATCTACCTCACATGCGATTGGGACCACAGCATGTCTGAGGTGCAGACCTTTCGGATCACCTAAAAGCACTTCCCCTGTTACCTGACATAGAGCATCATGTTGTTTGATTCAAAAAACAACATACCCTCCATTAACTGGCATTAACATTATGCAATTCACTTATATATATATTTAGAATTTTGCACACTGTGAAATTTAGCTTTGAATATGGCAGACATTCATCCTGGTGCTGTTTTAATAAGCTTATGCAGTGTCACGTTTATTTTTTCCATTTAATATTGTCAGTATGTATAAGAAGCCCCATGTATTCAAATAATGCAAAAATAATTTTTGGTGGTTTGTATAGCTTAGTTCGCAACAGTCACTATTGATCCAAACAGTGTTACTCTACATACTTTTAGCATCTGGTGTGTTTAGCAAAGCAGCCATTGGTTTCTTCACATACCAGAGCAAAAGGTTGTTTTTCAATGACATTATTATTGTTCTTTTTTTAAGGTTTTTGAAGGAAATGAAACTGAAAGCTGACTTTCCTCTGTTTTGTATAACAAAATGTGTTGTCAGAATCACAAATGCAAAAAGGCAGCTTAAAAGGTCTGTTTTTACAGAAAGGCCGATCATATTCAGCCATTGTGATGAATGTTTATTAAGCATGGGGTAAGAGTGGCCTCTGCCTTGGTCTGTACAACGTTTATATTTCCTTAAACCATTTTGTTCCTAAGGAAGTTCACAAACAGCAAGAGTACCAGACACATTAGCCTGTTTTAAAATGTTAAAAAGTAGCTACACGGTTCCAGATGTGCATTCCAAGATGAGCTGCTTGCCATAAGATCATTTAAATAAGCCTCGTAGTTATAACTGCCACACGGTGATCTGTTTTATGTCTTTTAAAGGTAGCAGGTGCATTATGCAAACCAAAACCCAAGGCTGAGTAGGACTATAGGCCATTAGCACATGTAAGGCTACACATTAGCATTCCTCTGGTCATAGTACTCCTCTACACTTATGCAAAACAGAGCACTGCCTATGACCATCAGGAGTAGAAAAGACATCCAAGGTTACCAACTTTATATGCCTCAGTGCATGACACGTTATGGAAGAGTTCACAGAAGAGTATGAGCATACATCCACAAATGTGTGGTAAGGTAACGAACAGCAGCTAGTGCTGGTACAGTGTGTTCGTCAGGTTAGTACAACATATGACTATTTCATAAATGATTAAATAATATTTTGTAAGTCATTCCAATGTAACTTCATGTTTATTTCTAATTTTCTCTCTTTCACAGAGTGTTTTAGTTAAGATTTAGTGGACCTCTCATGGCCCTGTGGTGGGTTGGCGCCCTGCCCTGGGTGTCCCCTGCCCTGCGCCCTATGTGCTCTGGGATAGGCTCCAGGCTTCCCCGCGACCCTCACCAGGAATAAACGGTTAAGATAATGGATGGATGGATGGATGGACCTCTCATGCTAAATCCTAGCAGAGTAATGACCACTGATGCTGCATCTTGTAAAAAAAATGCGCAGTCACAAGCAAATTACAGAAGTCGAACATGAAAAAAACAAACACTTGCTCAATCTTTTTCTGACACTCAATGTTTTGTTTGATATTTTTATGAAAATGAACTCCAAAGACTTCCTCTTGGCAGTTATTCTCCTACATGTGTTGCAGGAGAACTGTAGGAGGACTTCTTGCATCCTGATGTCTTACCAAGCTAACTCTGCTACCTTACATACAATACATCTGCTGTTGAGTGAGGTAGGTCACAACTGCTACAGGTAAGCAGTTTCAGCCTGTTCCAGAGCAGCTAGCTCGCCGTTTATTTAAAAAATGCAGCCTTAACTGGGAAAATAAAGGCCATATTTATTGTAAAGTACATGTTTTGAGGCTGATTTGAGGTGGAAAAAGATATAACATTTTAACATTATGTTTTAGTGCTGGTTCTAAATTCTACACAGCTCCAATTATGCAATTTCTTTAATGTACCTGTTCATATTAAATCTTTTTCCTGCAAAACAATAAAAAAATACATCAGAAGTGACATTCCCAAATTACAAAAATACATTTGTATAAGTATGAACCTGTGTTAACATATCCAACATTTTCTTCACCAATAGGGGATATCAGAGAGCAGGTTTTGTCTATAACGAAATTTTTGTCTACCTGGGAACAAATAATCTACTGACATCCACTATTATTTCCTAAATAAACACTGAAAACTTTAGTTAGATGTTGGAAGTGAATGACACTTTTTAAATTTTGTAGTTTGTCTCTGGCATTTTGTCCTGCCATTGTACACATCATTAGCCTGTTAACATTACACATTACCCCTAGCAGGTAATATTTCAGGGAGTCAACTGCCCATTTTATTGTAAGACACTATTTCTCCACCTCTGGGTACAGTCTCCTCTGGAAATTTTTTCCTGGTTATATAAGCAACTGGGTCATATGCTACTGGTTAACTCTGCAACAAAACAGCCCCCAGGTGTACAAAGAAAGCATCAGTCTACACAAAGTTTGGGCTTTATAAAAAGGGTTTTTGACACAAAGCATTTTTTCCAGAACTTTAAACACAAACTCACATCCCTTTTATGAATGCCATCAAAGATAGAATACACATCGAATTATCTGAGACAAACCTGTGGTGCAATTTCAAAAACCCTACAAAAAGTCTTCACTGTCTGCTTTAGCTGTCTCTGGGCAGAGCTGGACGGTCAGTGCCAGGTCATTTGGCCATACTTGGCCACATTAGTTTCTTGGCACACTCTTTGTACTCAGCCAATTTTGCCACATTACACGTCTGAGTTTCCACACTCAGAGCAGCAGTTTTCATATTCCCCAACTCCAGCTGCTGAAGATGACCATATGATACAAGAAAACAACTGAGGATTCCTTCACCTTTCACAGCACTTAATCCATTAGCCTTAAAAGGGTGTTGATTCACCATGTAAACCGAAGGGAATGACTAGAAAATGGAACTGTCTGTAAAGTGTGCTGATACCTGACTGTCCCACTTCCCCCCACCCACTTGAAGATTGCTAAATATTAATATACCCTTATTTTATTCCTTATTCTATGAGGCAGGTTGAAAAAATGGAAACATCTAATAATCCATTAATGTCAATGACCTAATAAAGAGCAATGGCACCCTTGCCTTCGGATTACATTAATTCCTCCTTTCAAAGTGGTTTTGAAAAATTCTTAACAGCATGTAGCTGAGTATTGCACCATTATTCGAGAAAAAATCTGCTGGTTCTGTGGGGGATGAAGGTTTGCATTTCAAAACTTCCCATAAAGGTTTAGTAGTGTTTAGACATCAAACACGGTATGACAGGGACTCCGTGTACAAGATGTATTGATTCTTTCTCGAAGATACCAAGATGGGGGAATTAGGGAAGATGTGGCAGACTTAATCCTAGTTTGAACAAAACCGCTCTTGAAATAGTTTGGCAGTGTGCGTGAGGGTGAAGGTCTGAATCACCACAATGTTGCAATATTCTTGTGGGAGTCAACACAGTAGTTTTTGGTCGAAGACTAATTCTTAGTACTGAGCACAAGACTTGGAAAAGTTGTCAATACTGCTCTTTTACATTGTTTAGTCTTAGGTGAATGGTTGCCAGAAATATGAAATAAATACAATAAACACACAACAGTGGTTCAGAAAAGAATTTTAATGCTGTAGCAGATGTGAAGAAGACCCTAATTTTCACAGGAGATGACAATATAAACACCAATTTAAAGCAATCTCACTGAAAATGTCAGCTCAAGGCAACAGTAGTTTGAATGCATTAAAAGAATGTGCCAGTTAAAGCCCATTGTCTTCTGACGAAGAAAAGAGACCTGAGGTTTACTGTACTTATATTATTATTATATTTTATTTAGAACAACTTGGCCAGTCTTCTTCTTTTCTTTGTTTGGACTTGGACCCTCATTCAGGGTTGATGTTATTAAAGTGTCAAAATAACAAAGAAAAGCACATAAATGACCTCAAAGGAAAAATATACAGTAGCATACATTCATTTTCTTGTGGTTGCATAGATTTCTTTTTAGAATCATTTTTTTATTTTTAGGTTCTTCCAGCATAGGAGAGCAGGTTACACCAACACATCATCCCAATGGTTTCCCACTAGCAGTATGAACAATTTGCATTCTCTTAAGCAGATGTCCTGTTCATGTTTGAACTGGTCTACATTGTATTTAATTTAATTCAGTTAGTGAAATGCTGTGAGGATGTGTGAAGGTGGTTAAAGGTTTTTATGCATTCTCTAATTTACACAAGATGTAAGAAGTACTCATTTTTTGGTGAAGGTTAATTATCTTAGGGATGATGCTAAACTGAGTTTACAGGTAGGTAGAAGCTCTTCGGAGCCCCTGAGAAAGTCAGACGTGACAATGATTGACAGTAAAGTCTTAATTTGTTTCAGTTTATGTAAATAAATTTGGTTGGCAAATAAGAGAGTGGTTTTACATTTGAACAAGCTCAAGTGTGCACACAGGCTCCTACAAGGACCTGAGGTTGGAAATACAACAGGGTGCAAACACAGCAGCAAGGCCTTGTACACACTTGGGCTGGGTACTCCACGTACCTCCTGGCATTTAACACCTAGCATACACCACTGCATGCTTTTTGTTTGAATTGAAAACAATAATTAAAAGACTCCATTGATGCAGAGATCTGTGATAGGCTGATTTTTAACATCCTCCTTACCCCAGCCCCTGCCAGATTACTCTCGTAACCGTCCCGCACCCTAAAAGTTTTGTCTGACTACAGTTTGCTGAAGCACATTACTTATATTCACTTTTTAAATATATTTAACATGACAGACGTCATGAAGAAACAGTGTTTGCACCAGAAGAAGCACCATGTTCAGGAAAATATGTAAAGTTCCCTGGCTCTTAGATGACCATGCAGAACAATTATGATACCTAATAACTCCCACAAAATTAGGCAAACATTTATCAAATGTTACCACAAATCGCAGGATGAATTTGCTATCTGATAAAATAAAGATGTTTATGGTCATTTTGAATCCATTGTGGCAGGAGTCATATTTTTGGGACCAGGTTATGTGCTATTGTAAATGTCCTTGCTATGTACAATCTATGCTTAGCAGATTCCATAAAGTTCTATTTTGATTTGTGGTCTCTCTACTCTTATTCAAATGAGCACATACACATTAACATGCACCACTGTGGCAGCTACAGAAGGAGCAGATGTGTATGGAAACTGGTAAACACAATGCACAAGAATTAGAGACTCACAAACCAGAGTGCATAAGATATAGCAAAGCACAGCCTTCATCAGGTGTTCACGGGAAGAAATCACGTCCACGTTACATAAAAGCACTTTTTTCCACACAAAGCAGATACTTGAATGAACGAAAATTTGCATACACCAAAACGGCATAAAGCCCCTACATAAATACCTACTCTACAAAATTCTCAGTCACAAGTCATACAAAAACTGGAATGAATATATACATGAAAGCGAACGCAACAGGTGCAAATGGCTTTTTGAAAAAAATTGCCGACAGTAAAAAACTTATTGCCGCGACAACCTTCGGGCTATCTTCTTTCCCAGTCAACTTCATGTCTACTTGTAAAAGTTCTATCAACTTCTAAAACTTGTAATTCATTACACACGCCTCCACGGATAATGCTAATTACGAGACTAATCAATACAATCACTCATATCAAACTGGAATACACTTTCACAACTGTTTTGTTTGTACAGAATAAATGACATTACAAAGCACATTAAGCTAACAATATGCTTTTAATTTGTAAGTCCAAACTACATTACATGTTAGGGATACACACAGATAAACAAGAATATATTACCTAGGAACAATCATTAGAGAGCTTCTTTATATTCATTTATTCATTATCTCAAACTACTTTTCCAGTGTTTTCTCCCGTGTGGCCTGGAGTCTAACCCAGACACTACAGGGCGCATGGCATGGAATTTCCTGGATAGGGCACTAACATAGGTACTGCATGTGTACACACGCACACGCACACGCGCATACGCACGTGCACACGCACGTGCACAAAATCAAATAAGAGCTCCCAGTTTACTGCACCTGCATCGCATGTGGACTGCAAGAGGAAACCAGTAGACCAGGCAAAAACCTGGGCAGGCACAGAACAAATATGCAAACTCCTCACATGCAGAGAGACAGCAGAGAGAGCTCTGTGTGAAGTGACCCGCACTACCTGCAGAGCTGCACTGCACACCACATTCTAAAGCTAAAGAACTATATTGACATCAAAACTGAGTGGGCTCTTCAATTTTTGCATCTAGCAAATAGTGTGGCGTAACATGTGTTTTGAGAAAAACCCACGTGTTCCAGGACAGGTGTCTCACAGGTGGCAGTTCATGTCAACACCGTTCCATCCTAGAACTGCAGCAGACTGAGTAGAGGTGTCCATACTCTGAATAGCTAGGCCCATCACATTCAATAGATCCTCAGCTGGATTAAACATTGTTGACGGTGCAGTCTACACCTGTAAGCTAGATTCACTGTCGCGGTCTGTAGGAGCAGTCATAAACAAGACACGCAATCTACAGTATAGGACATGCTTACATTCATGATGATTCAGCAAGAGTTCAATTTAAGAGCTCGGTGGCCTTGTTTGGACAGAAGAAGCAATTCAAAAAAGGTGAAAGGCATGTCATGCTGTTTTGACAAGACATGGCTGAATGTGAGCATTATCGGCAGACAGGGCTACCAAGAGGGGGGGGGAACGCTGAGGGTAGCATCTGGCACAAGACAGCAGGACGCATCACCCAGCTCCTGTTTCACTGTGGTGTCTTTACACACACAGCAGACCTGAGGCTAGCGTGGAAAATGAGTGGCCCCACTGAAGGAGGGAGATAGCCTAAGACCCACCTCCAGACTATGACTGTTATGTTTAGGCTAAAGAAAGTGTATATGGAGAAGTTTAACAGCCCACTGGCTGTGTGACAACACAGTTTTGTTTTGGTACACTTTGGTACACTTTTTAGCTTTTTCTTTAAGTCTGCCTGGAGAGTTTCTTTTTTCCATAAGCAAACAGTAGCGTACGAGACACGTTACACCGATTTTCCTGCCTCCTCCTTTTAATTTTAATGCTGCCCAGCCTTTACCCTATCACAGTGCATACAGACACATGGTGTGTTTGAAGAATAAACCCTGCTTGCTATGGAACATGAATGGAAATTAGACACAAGATAAAAGGTACTAAAATACCTGATGCTCCACCCCAAAGCATCGCCACTTGGGTTTTTAATTTAATGGGTGACATGAAGTACAGATTATGTGTTTATGTCTGCAATGGTAATGCTGGTTATATGATGCACAGGACAAAATTTGTGATCCTGTATGGCTCTACAGAGATGCAGTGCTAACATGCCAGCAGATAAATTGCATATTTTGCTGAGTATATTTGTACATGTATGTTATAATTAACATTATAATGTAATCTCTGTGGGGTTATATAGTGTTGTCCTTGTTGCTTTCCTCTACATTGTTATTTCTCCTGCTTCCAAAGTGGGTAGCACTGGGTGTCTGTAGGAAGACACTATCTATATAGAAGAATTAAATTAACTGCCTATGAGTTTTTAAAATGTTTGGGACTTGAAACAGTTCCATAATTCTTGTATCAGTGTCACTGGCCATTTCTTGTTTCAAACTGAAGATTTAATTACATCACTTTTTTCTTGGTATTTGCACACTTTTCAAAAGTAGAAATTCAGATTGTAAAAATGTGTGGTAGTACACTGACACCTAGCGGACAATAGGATAATTTACAATACTTCCAGATTACAGGATTTTTTTTCGGACATCAAACATCTCAGTACATACGATATGTTTACATGTACTGTTTCCTTGTTACGCTTGGATATTATATAACCGTGTGCATTTTCAGAAAAAGTATACGTTTTATTGATTTGTATTAATTGCCATTGTTAAACATTTTGAAATAGACTTTTAAATTGCCTAACAAAATTGCAAAGCAGAAGCAAGAAGTGAATAATACAGAAGACATTAAATTTAACACCTAAATGCATTGAGCTGCTGCTGTTTGATTGGCTGACTAGATAAAGTGGCCAGTGAGAGTACTGTATTTGTATACATGTATATATGGATTAAACACAAAGTTGCAAGTGCACTATACACAAGGAATGAACACTAGCTGCAGTGTGCAGACAAGCACTTGCTGATGAGCCTACTGTACTAATCTGTGACATCAAAAGTCAGACTAATGAACCAGACCTAAAAAACAGCTGAGACAGAGACAGACATACAGACCAACAGAGATATGAACCGTTTAATATAAAACCTCCTCATAGTTTGGCCCAGCACTCCATTCCTACCATTTCAATCTTTATACAGGCATTCCCTGCACACCGTACTGCAGTCTGTGCACTGGTCCTATCCTTTTGCCTCTGGCTACTAAGCCTGCTGGGTGTTTCACTCTCAGCCTACCAATCTGTATTTGGTAGTCCCCATTACCGTATTACCCATGTGGCCCTGGGTGCTGTGAGTACTTTACCTCATTGAGGCCTACTTTATTCGCAGACCTCATTCTCATTCCTCCTGCTCCCTTTCAGAAATGCCCTCTCTGTAAGGCTTTGCTTTTCATCACTTTCCATCAGTGCCACTTATTTAATCTTCTGATTATTATATTGCGACTGTACGGCACAGGCCTGCATCACGTCGCTTCCACTTAAACTCGGACTCCAGGGATGAGGCCACGCCCAAACTCTTTTCCTCCAGTTTCTCAGCTGTTATATTAGAAGTCCAGACATGTGACTGTCCCACTGAAACAGCTGATCTTCCAGTGGGGAATATGCTGTTATATCTTTGACAAATATGGTCAAAGTAATTCTGTACTTCTGATAACATAAAGTAGTGCTGGTGAGGTTTAAAAAGTATCACTGCATCAGATTTATTGTTAAAACCTTTTCTTTGCGTTAGTTCTGCTACAGCAATTAACATATTCTAAATAGAGAGTATCACCTAGTTGATCGCAATTGACCTGTAGATCACAAATGTACTGCGGGTAGATCACGTGCCATTAAAATTTTTATTATTTTTTTTTTACATTTATATTTAGCATTGTTTAACACAGGTAGATCATTTTGACCTGTTCATTTTAAATGTAGCTCGCCAAAAAAGTGTGGGCACCCCTGATCACATCACAAAACCTGCTGGTATACATTTGTGAATGTTAAGACCCTGTTGCATCAAGGATGTAAATAAACTGGAAATTTGATTTAAGTAAGCCTTAAATAAATGACAAGGATCGTGGACACCTATGGAGAAATCAGCACTATAACCTGTTCGGTAAAAAATAAGTTCACGCAGAAATTTGTGTTTGAATAAGGGTTCACTTTATTTACAGGTTTTCTGAATTACAATAAAAATGTTCGCATGAGTTGTCTGGATCAAAACAGTGACTTCGGAGCCCAAAAAAATAAATCAAGACAACTCAAAATGAGAGGTCTTCGTTTTGTTACAATGGAATTAAAAGGACAAGTTTGGCAGAGGAGACTTTAAAGCAATCACTGCAGCGTTCCAGTTCGTCCCGCTTCATCAGTGACTTTCTCCTTTTTTGCCGACAACCTATATTTAACGAAGAAAAAAAAAAAAAAAAAAAAGGGAAATGACATCTATAAGAGGGCTTTGTGAACCATAAATATCTGAACAATTTAATGTCAACCTGTCCTTCACATTTCAGATTCATGTGAACTACATGGATATAATCCTGAGGTTCAATATACCATGCTTGGTTTCCAAGGCGATGACGGAATTTGTAGAATACAAGCACAGCAGACATTTTTAAAGTTATATCCATACATACGTTTAAAATTTTTTTTAATTAGAATTAAAGTATAATTTGCTGTGCAAATCACTCATTTCATCTAATTTGGACACCATTAAACGAGCCTGAAATATTTACACTTCATAGCCACTAGAGTGCAGTAAAGTTCCAGACAGTCATATCTGAATTAATAGAGTATGGCAAACATATACAGTATAAGGGTCTGAAATTAAGTATTTTTCTAAAATAATTTCAAACCAGTTCACAAAAAAGAAATTGTCTCCACCCATGATGAACCCATATATAATTATCTTATTAGAATTACAGGGGACTGATTACTGAGATTTTATTTTCTTACTATAATACTACCATTTAAATGATATAAACCTTTATCCCACAGAAAATTATTTTTAAAAAATGCTTAGTAAATTTTAAATACTGGTTTGCTGTATAAACAAGATAGCAGGTTAACATCTTTTGGTAAGTTTTACCATTTTGAAAATAAAGAAAACACTGTATCTTACCCGTTTGAAGTCATTCATGTTTGTGGCTTGTACAGGGGTTCCAATAAAAGTTAAATAATTAACTTTAGTCGTTTCCTCATTCCCTTGATTTGACTTAATGAACAGCTGTAACAAAGACACGCCATATAATTAAATCACATTAGTTGTATAAAAATATTTAAATTGTATTCATGCATACATCTACATGTTTCTACTGTGTCACAAAGGGTTATTTTAATTCTTTAAAAGGGTAATCAAAATTGTTGGCAAAAAAAATTACAATAAATAAATCACTGAAAAGCACCAATTAGGAAAAAAAAAAAGATATGTTTAAAGGCTTTGAATATTACTCATAGCATAGTCTTAAATGGGGGGGAAAAAAAAAAAAAAAAAAAAAACCGGTGCAACTGAAAGTCTGCAACACGTTCTTGCAAAAACTGTGTCACTTCGAGTTTTAATGCTTACAGGCAAGTTGGCAGGAGACATCTGCCAACCTAGAGAGACTTACTATCCTACACACACACAAATAAAATTATCCATAGAACAAAAACAATGCAGTAACCTTTAAAAAAAAAAAAAAAAAAAAAACCTAGGAAAAGTTGCAAAGACAGCAGTATATCCTTTATGAAAAAAAATGTTACATGCATTTTGGTCAATAACACAAGTATATATATGAATGAAGGGAAAACTGCCATCTTTGAAACATTACTATATCTTGTTCTATGAGCAATAACTAAGTGTTACAAGGACAAAGAGAAAGAAAGAACTCTGACTTACAGTGACACTGTTAACGTTCTGGAACTTGACGTAGCGGAGCGGAATAAGGCTGTCCTCCTTGAAGTCTTCTTCTGAAAGTTCAAGTGTCTGGGTGGCCTCACTTCTCTCAGCATCATCAAAGTCCATGGAACGTGGCAAGTTGATGAAGATCTTCACACACTTTGGTGCTTGGGCTGTGCACGATTGAAAGATAAAGCTGCTTTTGCTTAATTTGCCAACACCATTTTCCTACACCTTGCACTATGACACCTGCCATAATGATCCACATTCATACCACTACAATTATAGTATTGCTATTTTAGCCATGCAAGTGGCTGTTATCTAAATGTATGTTGAATGCATGGGTGAATGCATGTATATTCATGTGTCAGCGCACACATATTTTAGTAAAAGAAAAAAATAAAATATTGAGATTTTTATTAAGATCAGTTGTTGTCAAATTTCATGCAAACACTTCAAGGGGGGGGGGGGGGTACCCCCTTACCCAAGACAGATGAAAGAAGTTTCATGGAGACCAGCTTGACTGGTTGACTAAAGGCCAACGTGATGAGCAGCTGAGAAATAAAAAGACTCAAGATTCTAATTTCCCATGTATGACTGAACTAGAATGTCAGCTCCCTGAAGCAAACACTCTGGTGTTCAACAGTCCCACGACACAAGCCGCTGTGTTGAGTTCTGATGGCCGTACAGGTGTACCTTGGTAACATACACTTACAGATGCAGTCATCTTAACACTCGATGTCCTTCTATTAGGCAAATACAGGAGCTGTGACAAATTTACAAAGGCAGAAAAACTCTTTTTAAGGACTACTAAACCAGAAATTTTGTCTGATACCAAACATCAGCTAAGAGCGCTTGGTAGGTTTATATTAAAATACACACATTTGAAATGGACTCAAAATTCTCATCCGCATTGCCTACAATATGTCATGCCCACACTGTATAATGAATATGCTTTACCAAGCAGCTGTCACACTGTAACCATGGCGATTGCACATTCTGAGATTATATCGTGCACTTATGCTGACCTGCACCAAGCAACAGGATGAGCAAAGAGCAGGCTGAACGGCAAGAGAAGAACCTGCTGTGAGAAGGACCTACACATAATACATAATCAAAACACAAGCAGCAAAAAAAAAAAAAAAATTAAAAAAAATTTGTGGGGGCTATTAACGATAACTGTATCCCAGCATTGGAGAAAACTCAATCCAACAAGCATAAAGAAGCATAAAGCACATCATCAAACAGTCGTTTGCGAAATCACAATCATTGCAGAATACCTGAGTAGCAATGCAGAGAAAGTGCAGTGTTTCTGTGCCAACAAACACTGTTTATGAGGATAAAGTCAGGGCAGCAAAGTGACTGTAGGTTTTATGAAGAAAACTGCCTCACAATGGATACAGAAACAAGTAGAGGAGATAAATGCTGGAAAGGGAAGAATTTTGTTCGTGTTTGAGCGGATTCACGCCTCTGCGCCCACCTGTTCGTCACAGTCAGACTCCAGGTAAGAAGAGTCCTTTACTAAGCAGTTCTCAAAGCCACACTCGTCACTCTCGTTTAGGCACTCGCAGCCCGCCTTGTTCACGAACGGCATGAGGTCCATCTGGGGAAAGAGTGAAACAGCTTAACCATAAATATTACATATCAGTTATATATGTAAGATTGTAATATTTTATAGCTAAGCCCCCAATATCAATGCTCCATACTGAAGGCTAATTAATTTATTTATTAATTCAGTAATGATTAAAACACATTTAATCAAATGTTACCACTTTCTTTAAAACACACATTTGATGTTGGTTCACAAATTAAATGGCCTAGACCCCTGACCTGCTTAATTCATGCCATCATAAGGCCCCACTTAATTACCTGAAGTCAATGACGGTTAATATACAATAAGGACTGAGCTTTGATATACTCTCTCAAAAACTGAAGGGGATAAAAATGTTTTGATAGCTGTTAACGAATAGGCAAAAGACTACAATTAAAAGTGCTGTTAACCAGGACACTTCAGCATATCACCCGATTTTAGGAAAATGGTCACGATGAATAAAAGACTGGACTGAATAATACCAGCATGAAAACTACACATGCAACATAATGCCATATCTTCCAAAAATGATTGGAATGGGAATTTAGTTTTGCAAATTGTTCATGTGAAAGCTATTTTAGGGACAGAGCAGGTTCATTTATTTTGCAAAGCCTTAAGACAAAGTTTATAGCACTCACATAGCCTTTGGGGATATCAGAATCTTCATTGCTCCCAGGGTCATTTTCGACATGTTGCTTTATCTTTTCCTCAAGACCGGTGGCATCAGCCCCTTGGTACTGGTCAACCCGCACTTTGTTTCGGAAGAACAAAAACGTGGGCGTTGCAGAAATATTGTTGGCAGCAGCAGTAGCCTGCATGTAAACGTGAAGGTGACAAATTTCAGGCAGACATTTTTCAGTAGGTTTTATTATTAAACTTGTGAACCCCGACTGCAATATGTAAAATGCTGATACACCAAAACAAAGAGGAGGAGCACTTATGAAACACATTACTGACTCGTGTATATAAATTAATATAAATGTCATAAACAAAAAAAAGTCCTTTATTAAGCAGTTCTCAGAGCCACATTCGTCACTCTCGTTTAGGCCCGCCTTGTTCAGATATAAGCCTCTCACTTCTCTAGGCATAAAGCAGATTTTCTTCCTTCTGAACACACATAACATGAATAAAAATGAACCTACATCCACATACAGTGTAGTACTAGGCTGTCACACAAGTCAGAAGATGCTTACCTGACACACGTGCACATCAACTTCAAGAAAGACAACTTGAGGGTACTTGTTACTCAACATAGTGAAGGCAGGAGCTATTCTAACACATGGTCGACACCTAGAAAAGGGTAGTTATACATGAATTATGTTCAATTGCCATTTTAAAAATTTGGGAGCTGCTTGTCTGATAATGCAAAACAGAAAAAGCAGACGATGTCTTTTTATATGAAAATCTCAAGTAATTCAAGTGAGTCTCCAGCAGTCAGATGAAATCATCTATACAGTCTGTCTTAGTCATGATCATGATTCTGACATGTTACCACCATTTTCCCCATACAGCTGTCTTGTAAACAGTCAGAGAAGTACACCCTATGTGGACAAAACATAACTAACTACCAAGTTCCAAGAACTGTCTCAAAGGATACAGAAATCTCCCTGCATTATCACAAGGTACCTGCACACATCCACACACTGACACACAGTATCCCAACCAATCTGTCCTCACATACCTTCTCTCAAACACTTGAGAGCTTGGTCCAATAGTTGAGAATACAGTATGTTAGAAAGATAGGAACTTACATATACCCATATTTCATAATATGATGGTATGGAACGAGAGAAGAGGCGGTATAAAATAAATATGACTATACATCATCGGAAGGAACAAAAAAATCCTCTAACATCAGTGGGTAGATGTTCAACATCCAGGGACTTAAGCTTAGCAGGCAAATGGACAATTTTGAAAAAGCCACAATTTTAGTAGGAATGACATATATAGACTATTTAAAAGCCCGTAAAATCTTAACAGTGAAGCCATCTGGCAACTAAGATAGTGTCTATGGTGCTATTAAAATGCTTCTATATTGGTATATTGACATATTGTGATGTTTACCAAGGGTCTCAATTAGCTTTCCCATCTAGTACGCTTTCCTAGATAACTAGGACAATAGTCATCTGACATTACTCAGCACTACAAATAACTATACTGTTTTATCTCCGCTGTAAAAACTACACGGGGCAGTTAAACACCTTCAAATACTGAAGCAAAAGTAACCAAGTAGTACGTCCACAAAAAAGAGCCTAGGGCTAAATTTCAGTCTTACCCAGCCATTGTGAACTTGACTACGGCAAGTCTTGAGCCGGCGCCTGTAAGCTCAGGCTGAAATTCAGAATCATTCCCGATAACTTTCACTCCGACCATTTTCAAGACGTACGGAAAAAAATATGTTACTTAAAATGGTAAAGTATATATACTAATGAACTGCACAATACACACTATCGAAACCAAAAATATGCTATTAGCACTAGTCACGTCTTAAATCAAATGCTTCCGTAACAGACAGACACTTTACGGCGATTCAAAATAACCACCAATAGTACAATATGTTATTTGAAAAGAGGCGTGGCTTGCTGTTAAAGAGACGTAAAAGGTTTCTAAGACGTTGCAACACTGCTGAAAAACTGTCTCCTCATACAGCAAAGTTCTGTATGTATTAATCCCCACCGCTCGATACAGGCGTGGAAACGGTGGGAGATGCGTTGACGAGTGAAAGTGTCGTTGTCATTTATATTCATGTTAATCCTGTTTACTAGTTACAAGTTACTATTTGAGACAGATGTGATAATATTATTACCAACTGAGGAGAAATGAGTAAAAATGACTTAAATATAGGACTGATATTTTATATCTCTTGTAATTAGAGGTTATTACGAATACCGGCATTGAAACGACGGTGTCAATTAATTGCAGCAACCACATGCTTCCTATCCAAAGAACAGGGGGTTAAGTGAGTTAATCTGAAACAGGAACAGCCAGATGAGGTATGCGTGGGGAGTGCGTGGTGCCACTCTTGTCTAAAGGCAAAAGGGACTTTCTGGAGGAGTTACCTTCCATAAACCCATGCAGGCTCCTAGCAGGAGATTTGTTCACAAAGGGATCTACCATAATGTGGCTGCAACAGATCTGAACATTCCTCTTCATAAGAAAATGTCAGGAATTATCATTGTCTGGCCCTTTTATGACACCCTGTTGCACTCTGAACTCATGTTTGAGTGGCCAGTACTGTCATATGGTCAGCCAACTCGATCCTCATTTTGTGAGCAGGCCATCAGCTCTAGACCAGTGCTTTCAATCAAGTGCCTTCTGATTCTGTGTGGGTGTTGGTTTGTCAGCCTGAGGCACTCAGTTTGAAAAGTGTTACCCATGTCAGATTATTGCAGCGCCATTGTGCATATGTATGGTGTATGCAGTGACATTAAGCATGGACCCGAAGCTATAGCTTTACTAATCATGCCATGAAAATAACTGGCTTATGCACAGCTGTAAGGATGTTATCCTGTAGCACAAGAAACACGCTCTGTAAAAGTATTGTTTGTTCACAAGACGCTTGCAGAAGACTGAGACAAAGGACACCTTTACTGCTGTCATTACTTCATTATGCCCCTATAGGTATTTGTGGAATCACTCCTTTCTTAGTGCAAGTGTATTTAACTTTGGTGAGAGCTTGTAAGGTATGCTTGTAAGCCATATTCAACTGTAGCAAAGTAAACCCTGGTACAGTAAGAAAGCCCCATCTGTCAGAATAACAGTATGATTAGTCCCCAACTGGGGTCTTAAACACAATTCTTATGTCTGTCTCATTGTCCAGAGTTTAAAATGAAGTAAGAAAATGTACGTAAGATATACGTATTTGAAAAGCTTATCGAACTCTTTTCTTTGTATCCATACGCCAACCAACTATAACGTTTGTGTCGCCTTACACAATGGGAAGAGTGTGTTCAGGGCCATTGATTCACTTCTCAATTTACGTAAGTAGCATTGAATGAATAGTGACTGATATGAATTTATGTAAAAACAAATGTGAGCAAATTGTAAACGATATTGTTGTTGTTGTTGTTGTTGTTGTTGTTGTTAGGGTGTTTTCACCTAGCTCTGGGTGAAGTACCTGAAACTAAGTATAGGTTTAATATTTTTACTTTGCTACAATAAATGATAAAACATTCCGGTATATATATATTATTGTGATTGTACAGGTTAGCATATAGTACCACTTTTTTCTGTGTGCTGTGAAGTTTCAGTCTGCAAGATTTCATCCTTGTCACAAAAACACAAAAGGAGTCTTTGTCCTAAAGGCACCAAGGCTTTTCCCTGTTATAGACTATGCAATAGTTTCTTCCCACAAGCCATCAGGCTTCTCAACACTCAGGGACTGAACTGATGCACACACACATACACACACACACACACACACACACACACACACACACACACACACACACACACACGCGCGCACAAAATTCTCTACATTACTCGAATAACTGCTGCTAACTTATATAACTCACTGGACACTAACTTATTATATCTGTATTATGGCTGGCAAGAAGCATATCTTGTTTATAGTGACCAAATTCAAATACCATCAGTATTTGTCTACCTGGGAACCAATAATTAATATTAATATTAGTTATATAATACATTAGTATTAGTTATATGTTGTTATATGTAGCACCATGGTCCTAGAGGGACATTATTTAGTTTCACTGTATACTGTACCCATTGTATATGGTTGAAATGTCAATAAAAACCACTTTGACTTTGGCTGTTGGCAAATGCAGTTATTTTTGAGTTATTCTAAGAGCAATGTAATGTGTAAGCAAACAGTATATAGTTATGCCGAACTTGTTAATGGTTTTGATTGTATACAAACCAATGTGCACATGGATAGATTTTGTATATATTTTTAAAAACATTGGTTAAAATTAATTACATAGATGTTGCCTTGTCTAAATGAATTGTGTTAATGTACTACATAAAAAACATTGTCATATACTGTATATGTCAGTTTAGAATACAGGTATGTGTAGTTTCTTTATGGGCAGAAAAGGTCAATTTGAATGTACACTGCCTGCTCAAAAAAAGTCCCACACTGTAATATTTTGTTGGACCTCCTTTAGTTTTGATTACAGCATGTATTTATCATGGCATTGTTTTGACAAACCTATGCAATGTTTCAGTCTTTAATTCCATCCACATTTGCATACATTTCCTGCCATTGTAGTGGTGATGGGAGAGTTGAGGCAACTTTCAATGATATTAAGGTCAGGACTCTATGGTGACTAGTTTATGTGTGAAAATGATTCCTTATGCTCCCTGAACACCTGTTTCTCAATTTTATCCTAATGAATCTCGGATTGTTATCTTGGAATATGTTCGTGCTGTCAGGGAAGATAAAAATTCATTGGTGGGATAAGCTGGTTATTCAGTAGATGTAGACACACTTGTAAAGATTGCCACATCACATTGTTGACCCTAGAACAGACCAACTGAAGCAATTTCAGATCAACAGAGGCACACTGCAACCTGATTTTGGCCAAGCAGTGTACAATAGTACTCGATTCCTTTTCAGTATCTGAAAAATTTACTGTTCTGTTTTTTGCACTGAATATTGCTTATTTGCAAGGATTAGTTTTTTTTTTTTTTTTTAAGTTTTTGGAGAAATGTAAATTTAAAAACTTTAAAAAACATTTTCATTACTTTTAATAAATTTAAGATATTATTGTACTTGTATTTTTTTAGTCTGTACTGTCTATTTAAATACAGTATACATGATACAACGAAATGTATTTTTATATTGTTTCCCTACAAAAAAAAATATATATATATATACATCCATTATCTTAACTGCTTATTCCTGGTGAGGGTCACAGGGAAGCCTGGAGCCCATCCCAGAGCACAGGACACCCAGGGC
>JABJVR010047298.1:0-28193 GCA_025773905.1 Chitala chitala | reverse complement strand
CACACACACACACACACACACACACACACACACACACACACACACACACACATACATACATACATACATACATACATCTACAATCAGTCCACAGACTGAGCCACCAAACATTATACAAAAAAAAAAATCGACAAAATACAGTTTTTTTTTTTTCCATATGATATCTACTTGAAAGCGCAGTTTCGTCCCATTACATCGATGAGAGTGAAGAGCATGCATGGCAGTTTGGATGTGAGATTCCCCAAAAATGAAATGACTCCACCCCCTGCCAACCTTCACCCTTTGCTGTTGGCCCTCAACCACAAAGGTCCTCAGGTTCATTTTGCTCCTGCAGACTGCTTTTGGAGCATTGTGCTCAAAGGGTTATACTGAGGGATCATGCTGAACCTTTAATGCATTTTAACCACAATAAATCACACTAGCAAGACAGCTGCAATATTTCCCCACTTCGCCGCTGTCCTCACACGTAAGACACCGACACTGCTGTGCTGTTCAACACTGGTGCTTAGGAACCAATTACAGAGGAACATAGACTGCATCAGGGAGTATGAGACTGAGCACAGGAAATAAATCTGAGATTTTTGTCATTAATTTGGTATTGTTGAACCATGCATTATATTACAAAATAAAATTCTCCAAAATTAACCATGAATCTGTTTCAATTAACAGTTAACAGTTTTATCCATATCTAAAGGTCAGCGTTAAATTGGACTTTGAAAAATAAAGTTAATTAATCTCCAGATACAAATGCAAATGTTATGCATGTTTCATAAAGATTCTGTCTATACTCAGAAAACATTTCTATATCATTCGACAAAATCTGAGCAAGTCTTTACAACTAGAAGTGCAGTACATTGTGCATGGACTCATGAATCATTGAGCAATATATTAAATTCTGATATAATATTCAAAGTTTTTGTTTGATATTACTTCTCTGGTCTGAGAGTGAAAAAGGTGGGGAAAACCACTGGTTTATGGAACACAGAACTTCTTCTTACTTGTACACTGATTCAAGTTTGGCAGTGAACAGTAATCCTTTAGTGTTTTTGATTTCTTTTTACTTACGTTACAGGGAATATTCACTGCAGTCTTACATTACAGGGAATATTCTTGCCCACAATGTGAACATAATGCAAACTCAGCCAAACGAAATGCGCAAAAACTGCAGGCATTAACAACAAAACACAACTGAAAAAGTAAAGTACCTGAAAAGAAACTGCTTGAAGTTCTTCATGGTGTCAGAGGTGGCAAAGACATAAATGAAGAATCAATGACAACTGCTGAATCTGTCCAGTCTGAAAAACCTCCTGAGAAGCTTCCACCACGTTCAGAGATGGGGTGTAGGTACAACTGCTGAATCTGTTTGGTGTGTAGAACCTCCTGAGAAGCTTCCACCACATTCAGAGATGGGGTGTAGGTACAACTGCTGAATCTGTTTGGTGTGTAGAACCTCCTGAGAAGCTTCCACCGCATTCAGAGATGGGGTGTAGGTTCAACTGCTGAATCTGTTTGGTGTGTAGAACCTCCTGAGAAGCTTCCACCACGTTCAGAGGTGGCATGTAAGTACTTCATTGCTGTACTTAAATTGTATTTTCAAATATCTGGATTTAATAATTTTTTTTCTTAGAACTTTTACTCACTGCATTTCAGAGATAGAATCTATGCTTTCTACACGTTACAATGAAAAAAGTCCCCATAATTCATCTGGCATACTGCAAATATTTTTCTGTGTTTTACAGTTAAGTGATCGTGTACCCAAAAAGAAATGAATAAATAATCTGAACATAAATTCATTTAGAATCTGCAGAAAGATTATTTTTGTTACTATTGACTTGCCCAAACCCTATCACTACCTTTAACCCTTCTCCTGGCATTGAAACAGCAATGCTTTTACTTTTTGGACTTCATTTGCACATAATTTGGTACTTGTTGGGACTTTTATTCATACGCTTCCTATGGACCTTTGAATTAGTGGAAATTTGGCAAGTGGACAAGTAATCGGCGAAGCATTGATTACCAGAACTCATTTTAAAACATTTAATGTATCATCCCAGGTTACCTACATAGTCACACATACTGTGTCTGCATTTTAGCAACATAAAACCTATAAAAATAAATTTAACAAATAATTTAAAGTATATATGGAGATATTTCTTCCAGCACATCCACTGTATCACTATACACACACATTAAACAGCGGCCCCGCCTTATCCACAAATTAGCTGTGGTTTCAACCAGCTGCACTCTAATAATATAATAAAATTGTAAATACCAAAAAACACAAAGAAATTTCAAAAACAACAAGTTTGTAACAAGTTTGAAATTACCATGACTACATTAAACAGTTCAGCTGATGTGTGTCACGAATGAGGCAGGCTGAGGCAAGGTCCAAATGCAGAGAGGGAAATTTATTAAGGAATTGAACTAAACTGGACAAAGCAAAAACAATACAAAATAGGTTCCAAAGGGTCAAAAACAAAGTGGAGTACTAACATTGAATTATAGCTTGAACACATACTACAAAAGTACTCAACAGCCGGCAACATACTGACACAAGGGGAGAGCTTAAATAGGGACATTAACAAGACACAACTGGAAGGTACTCATACACTTATGAACTAACACTAGGCACAAAGGAGCAAACAGTGACATCTAGAGGGACAACAGGCATAGGCATTACAATGTGAAGATACTGACAGTACAGTACAAGTTATGACAGTTGTATTTAAATCATTCTCTGTTTCACTTTGTGTTTTGTTACCTGTAATTTTGTGAAAATATGCTTCCCAAGAAGCAAATGGTGCTCAGAAAGCAAGGTAAAAGCTACTGTAATCCTCCCAAGCCAAAAAGGACATGTAACGTGCAGAATTTAAGCGATAAAGTGAAAGTTTTAGATTTGTTGAAAGGCAGCATGTCTTTAGCAGAAGAAGGACAGCGTTATGGGAAAAATGCATCCATAAAATTCAAGATAAAGAATGTGAAATAAGATGTAGTCTCGGTGTAGCCCCAGAAATAGCAGGAAAGCGGTATCAATAGTTCATGATAAAGCACTTTGAAAGGTAATTGTGGAGTACAATACCGTATGCATCCTGAACATGTGTGGTTTTTGCTCAGTCAGGGCCTCCTTGGAACCATATACCCACAGATACAAACGGTCTACTGTATTGTGTATAGTATAAAAACGGTAAAGCTATAGCTGCCTCACAGGCACTGAAATGCTTCTGCTCCGTGACATTTCTTTTCCTCTTTACGTCTCTCTGCCGTGGGAGTGTCAATGTCATCACAGTCAGGCTGGGCCTATAATCATGTTTTCATGCCAGCCTTTCACTTAGCGTAATTGCTCCAATTAGTAACATGCTTCCCACGTAAACACAGCAATGAAACAGTTGCTTCTTTAAACACATGGCGAAACACAAATCCTTAATTACAGTAAGGATTAACGACACCGCAAAACTGGAAATATCAAAATTATACTGAGGTGCTTACTTAAAATGTTACTACAGTTTAAAATTATTAGTCAGTCATGTGACTCACAGGTGATTGCATCCATAAACGCTTACCTGTAACGTCTGTGCATGGGTGTGCTTGCTGTGTGGCCATGCCCCATTGCTTTCTTGCCTCTCTGTGTTCCTTGTTTTCCCTTGTGAGTGAATGCACCTGTGTTATATTTCCTTTCTGTTACAACTTAAGGTTGAGTTTCAATGTTTAGTTGCCTCTTATTAAAACATGTTGATTGTTCTTGCATGGCAGTCTGGTTTTCTCTGTCTCGGTTTTGTTTAGTGTCTTGTACTATCTGAGTTATTGTTATTTAGTGCTGTGTTTGTGGTCCTAGTGTTGTTATCTGATTTTATTTTTTTGTTCTATTTTGTTAAATAAAATCTCTGCACATACCATCCTTGCTTCAGTCGCTGTCCTCAGTCGTGACACTACCTGTCTACTCATCCCATAATACGCTAGCATTTATGTGCTTCACCTTACATTGGCGATTTGTCTCCTAATTTGAATACCACAAGTGGTTATAATGGATAACAAAATGTATTTTATCTAATTATCTCCTTTCAGTCGGCTGCAGTCTAGACTTTTAAAAAAGGTCAGTCTGCATAATGAAATGTCAAGATATTTTGTTTGAGATCTCTGTGTCTACTCATCTATCTGACCAGTTAATTATTCGAAATTGTACAAGGACTCCAACCTAATGACAGCTGCTTAGCCCTGACAGCGATACACCTTAGCGCTAAATGTTTTTGTAAAACAAAATGCAGTTATTCAAGGCAAACGTACAGAGTAACTGGCTTTGTTTCAGAAGAATGTTTGTCTAGTTATACTCAGCTTCATAGTTTAAACAAAAGTAATTTCTAAAAACGGCCCAAAGAAGTCATGCTAAAAAGTCATAAATAAATAAATAAATAAATAAAAATCACCAACTGACCCCAGAACTATCTGACAGTTTATTTTCTAAGGGTGGGAAAAAGATCATTCTGTGGTTTTAAAAAAAGTTACACATTAAATGAGGTCTGCGTTTTGAGAAAGAAAGGTCTGTTGTGCTCCATTATGACTGGAGATCTTAACAGAGAAACCTTTTAAGAGGTCTGCAAAACCTTATCCAGTGTTTGCCTCAAGGTCATTTGTGTAACATACATAAACCATTTGAAACAAACAGATGTGAAAACATGTTTTTCATAAAATACATTTTTGAGAGGACCCCTTCTGATGACTTCTGATTTTATCCTGGACTTGTGCACAATTAACTGCTGGAACTTCAATGAAATAGCAGCTTTACCTTTTGAGAATTGCTCCACCTTTTTTATTATTTCCTAATTATACTATAAGTCATTCCATCATGCTGTTGTGATTGCTGAATGCATGTTTGTTTAGATCACCTCGTTCTGGTGGCGTTAGTAATTAAACCTCTTGTCACAAGTCGTTATTGATGCAGACCTTCGCTGAACTTAATCGTGTCTGGCTCAGAGATGAGTTACTCTGCGAGTGCGTGAGTCCCTTTGGAAACGTAACCTAGAGGTAGACAGTCAGAAAGGTGAAAACGTGCCAGTGGCAAAGGATGAGCACTCAGGTGCGGAAAACCTGGCTGAGACGCTTCACCTTAAAGGAGGCTGTATGCCTTTTGTTTTATTACCCCCCCCCTCAGTCGTCGATTAGGGGCAATCAATAAACTGTCCTTAACAGTCTGGCTTGCTGCTGTAGGGCTTCAGTGTAAATTAAATAACTCTTGCTGGGCCTTGTAGACATTGGATTTGCTCACCGTGCAAACCCACTTACTGGGGTTATAGCGTATACCAATTTTTAAGCAGCGCTGAAAAAAAAAAACAACTTTGCTGAATTTTAACAAAACCCCACAATTTCATTCTCTTATATTTAACCTGGGTGACTCTAAACCGTTCCGAAAAGCACTTAATTGCTCACGGTTCATTCATTTCTCTCGCCGTGGATTTAATAGCATTAGACCAGCATAACTTCATGTTTTACCTTGCTGGACTCTGCATGTAAGCGGACACGGGCAGCCCTCCCAGAACGATTGGCCCACGAGTGACGTATAAAGCAGCTGTATACACAGGACATACGTCTTGACAGCTGGTCAGGCGGACATGGCTTCATTTACAAAATGAACTATGTTGCTTTCCTGGATAATCTAGAAATTTTTTTTATCTCCAGGACCAGCATAGTACTTTGGGAGTCACCTTTGGTCCAAATAGTTTAGAATTCAGACACAACACAGCTAATATCTTCACTTGTGCAGGATGACATATACAAGGTTTTTCAAAATATTAATATATTATAGATTAATATATTATAGAAAATGGAATACTCTCCATGCAAGTGGTGTGATTAAAAATACACAGATACTACATTACCTTTTACCTTTGATGAAGCCATTAAGCTGCAATGTTCCTTTGTTTCCTTACTTTTTTGATAAGCAATTCTTTGTGATTTTTCTTTTTTGACTAAAGATTGGAGTTGTAACTCCAAAACACAAATGAAAATTAACCAGTCTTTTAAGTGTAAATGCCTCTCATTTCTCTCAAACAGGTGATGGTTTAAAAATAATTTAAGGCCTACCTGTTTTTAGGACCTTGTGCTCTTACATTGATGAATGTCAGGAGCTGTCTGTACAGTAAGGGTGCGCAATAGCATTATAACTCAGATTTTGTGGGGGTATTATATGGAGAGTGATTACATTTCAGTGGCTAAAGGCTTTGGGGAAGTTAAAAGTAGAGGCACTGGGTCTGGCCAGGAAGACCTCCAAGGCCTACATCAGAAAGGACACCATGTATATTAGAGTTGAACAAGTTGCCAGCTTCTAAAACCAAACTTCCTGTGGAAGGTCAAAAGGCCCAAAGGTACAATGTGGCATCAGATTGGATTCAAGGTGTCATTTTGGTGTACATAGCTGACTGGGCCCTTCCCTCATCTCTGTTTAAGAATAAGAACAAGATTGTGGAGGTAATCACAAAGCAACAGGTGTACAGTCAGTCATCTTGCCCTTCCTGAAGACATTTCACGTTTACACCTGTCTGTGCAAGTCTAAAGAAAAAAGTTTAGGTTTGCAGTTGGCATGATGTTATTGGGCAGAATGAGGCTGTGCTGGAAAATGTTTCCAAGGTGTCAGGACCCTGGAGGTGGCACACAGAGTTCACCCATTTACTAAGAAGTGAACCCTTTGTCACTTCAAGTGACCCCCCCCCCAAAAAAAAGAAAACACAGACCCCCAAAGTGATGTGTTCCAGCTCATAAGACAACCATTTAACTAGACCTGGTCAAGGAGGTTACACCAGGGCAGTCATCAGTGCATACACATTACTGTGACATGGCCAACACATCAGTACCCAGCCTAGAGGTCTTCAACAAAAAGTCAGTTCTGTTTACATCTTCACGTTTCAGCTCCCTCCATATTCCTCGAAGACATTTTTGTATTTAACCAAAATGACCCCCACACTTAGACTTCACAACATCAATGGAAGACAGATACTGTGTAACACATCCAGGCAATATTTTCCATTTAATTAAATTAGTTTCTCATCTTAGAAAAATTCAAGAATAGCATGTTTTAACCAGGAAGACGAAATGTGTATTTTGCACAGTATATAGTAAAAGACTTTATAACATGGTGGGAATATAGTGCCCTCTCATTTTAGTAAACATACTGAATTTTATAAGGTGCATTTTGACATTATTGGTGCCACATAGCGACAGTGCCCACTATGTTAGCCACTTAGCTACCTTAGTCATATACAAAGGGCACATCAATGAGCACGCTAAACACAGGACAACACTAACATGTGTTATACACAGTTACACAAAGACACTTATTTACAGCTGTGTACATCTGGCACTGTGCCACAGTGCATGCAGCTGCACTGGGTACTGATCCCGTGTCACGCCCACTCATTAATGCTATCCAGCCATGGCTCAGTTACCGCAGTGTATAAAACACCAGCCTAAACATCAAACCGACAGGTAGTATTGTCTTCAGTGAAGTGTACTGAGAGGTTACGACCCCTTGTCCTTGTGATCTCACCATCCTGTGCATCCCGTTACCCGTTTAACCCGCTCTTCCCTTCTGTTCCATCCAACCCCAGTCTTCGTTTCAGACAGATCTTCACGGTACTTCGGACCATTACCTGTTCTACTGGACCTGATATTAGCGTAGTGTTTTCAGCCTTGGTACAATGATTGAATGAAACTCTAACCTCTGCAAAACGGATCCTGTGTATCTGTGGGATGTCGTTGCACCCAGCCCTGCACGGTCCCTCCATCATTTATACACTACACTCTACACTCTCTTTTATAAGCCAGATTGGTTTTTTGAGTAAGAACGTTCTGTAATGACAATTGTTTCAAGAAATGAATTTTGTCAAAACTGTAGCTCTACAAAAAGAGGTTGATAGCTTTAATTCTACAACTTTTATTAAATTTTTGGCCTCCATTCTGGCAGCCTTCACCTTTACACATTACTACCATAGTCTTCAGTTAGCCGGCCACTCTTCAAACTTTAGGCTTTTTTTGATTTCACTTTGATTACACAATATAGTTTCATCTTTTAAGAGGGGTGTATAAATAGCCACATATTGGTTCCGTTTTAATGACATAATTGATTAGATAATTAGATAACTGGAATGAGAATCTGTAAGTAGTACTCTCGGGAGGGAATAACGTCTCTCTCTTTCCTGCTTTCCTCTGCTGTTCTTCAGAAGCTGTTAAAGAAGAGCAGATAAGAGTCCCACCTGCTCCACTGTACTCCTCCTCAGCACCTACAAACTACGCACTTCTTCCACTCTACCTGAAGCAGGGGTCTCCACATTAAAACCTAATTAAAGCCAGCTACATATTCTGGATGAATTTAAGACTTGATAGTACTTTCTAATATACCAGTTTATCAGTTGTCAAGAACACCTTTTTTAAAAGGTGCATATAAATATTTATAAATATCAGCATACAGTTAGGTTACTTTGACTTCATTACATTTTACAGTAAAGTGTCAACCACAGTTTAATAATTTTTTCTTGTAATATAATGTATGTGAAAAAGATATGTTTTATTATTGTTTAAAAATGGAATTCTATGGAACCTTATTGGCTTGTAATGTCAGCCTTTAATAAACAGACAAATCGTTTGACTGGTAGGTAAATCAAAATAGGATTACAATACCTACTACAATATACAGTCCTATGGTTCCATATATTCAACAGAAAGTCTGTCCATCCATTACCATCTGGCTTATCCCATTCAGTCACGAGTGTTCATGGGAGCAGCTGGACGGGGGGGTGGGGACCATGAGTATTCCACATAAAATTTGTATTATATTTTAAGATATTTTACAACTGTGATTATTTAGCACATGGCACATGTCAGATTGTTACCACTGTTGCCTGCTGCTTTATTCATTGCGATACAGTACAAAGTTTGTTACATTTACTATGGCTGCATACTGTGTAAGATGTAAATATTGAGGGGAAAAGACTGACACATATGTTGTAAGCAATTTACTTTGAGCCAGAAGCCATTTCATGTACAGTATGAGTAATGTTAAATTTTGATACCTGTTGGAAGATGAGTTGTTAAAATTTCATTACATCTAACAGGTAGAGCAGACGATGAAGTGAATGACTCACACTTTGGGGCCAGAGGGGAGTCTGAGGAAGGGGCTTTTGGGATTGTATTGTGGTTGGACTTGGGTGCAACTGAGTCATGGTTCCTGTCTCATACTGAGCTGTGCACAACAAGGACTCATTTTATTTACTAATTTGTTGGTTGACAACAGACCTGACTTCCAGGGTCATTCTTTAGCATGCGTCAGGGAGCAGCAGAGGGCAGCCTGCATTGGATTCAGAAAGATGAACCCCTCCTGGTGTCTGGAGTCCTCGGAACACTGCATTACACAGTTGACTTTCAGCAAACTTGTACAACTGTCAAAATAATTCAGATTCACTTTTAAAATATTACAAAGCCAGTGTTTATAATGTAATAATAATATTACTAGATGAAAAAGCCTTTTTTATTACAGATATATATACACAAGCTTGAGTTTTCATTATACAGTACAACCATCCATCCATTCACTTTATTCTCTTATCTAGTTCATTGTCATGGGAAGCCTTGAGCCCATCGCAGGAGGTGCAGGGCACAGGGTGGGGGACACCCTGGGCAGGGTGCCAACCCACCATAGGGGGCGCACACACACACACACACACACACACACACACACACACACACACAGGCCCATACTACAGGGAATTTCCAAATGCCAGGCAACCCAGCCCACATATCTATGGACCGTGGGGAGAAACCAGAGAACCTGGAGAAAACTTGCCAAGCACAGGGAGAACATGCATGCTCCACACAAACAGACCTGAAGGAACAGTCATGCCCTAGGCCTTGAAGTGTGAGGGTGCTAACTACCACGACACCGTGCAGCCGTTTCATTATACATATGTTGTATAATATACAGCACCTGGTGTCCAGTGTTTTCTGGCATGTGTCGGCCTTACCACAACCCCAGACAGGATGAGTTTGTGGAAACTTCTGAATGAATGAATGACAACCAGGACTTCATACAGGATTCGCTCACAAATGCTGACTGATTTAGATACCATTCTGTTCCCTGAAACCCGCTTTTCTTTCTTCATTCCTGACCTCTTTAACTGTCAGTTTACATCACAGCTGCTGGTTCATTACTCTATAGCTTTTGTAGGTTTTATCATACCAAATTTATGTGATTGTTGCAAAAACGTTTTTCTAGTCTTTCAAACCCATGTTGGCATAATTCATTATATTTTTACTTGATTTTTCTAAAATGAGCCTGGACTTGTAACTGTGTTTACCAACATTTTTTATAAATGCTTCAAAGTGCATGGAATCTGATCCAAAACACAAGTAAAAATAAAGATCTTCAGCACATGTTTGTTCATGGACCTGAAGTAGCTTACTGTTACTGTCAGTCAAAATGTGTGAACGAAAACAAGATGCTTGTAAGCATGGTCTGTGACTCAGAGATAATAACCAAATATTTAAATAACTTAATAAGCATTTACTTAATGTAAAAATTGTTATTTTACTGCAGAGGCCACAGGTTTTTCTTCATTAAATCTCCCAGAGCAATTTACATATTTTACTGGAGCAATTCAGGTTAATTAACTTTCTCATGAGTACAACAGCAGCTACACTTGTGGGAGTAAAGATGTTCAAATGACCTTAACTACCTCCTGTGCAGACAGTCTCAATGCTTACATACAGGTATCATGGTTACAACTACTTTTACTGCTGCTATGATTGAAATACTCAGATTCAAATTAATTGAATTTGTTGTGAAGAAGCAAATACATTACAGCTCTTGCCTCTTCACTGTGACATCCTTTTGACCAAAAAAAGAAAGAAAAAAATCTTTACAACGCAAGGAGGCAAGAGAAGTAAAACGTGGAAGGTCAGCGATTGAAGAAAAAAGAGTGAATGGCCGGTGGAAGACAGACAGAGGAGCTACTGCCAAATCACTGAAGGAGCTGAGAATGTTCTACACAGGTCCCACCGTCTGTGGAAGGGTACGAGTGAAAACGCTGTCAATGTTTCCTTCTAGTGAGAGTTAGCTCTGTCACTTGCCAGACATTTAATCTACTGTTATGATAAATGCAACTGATGTGAAAGGACGTGTTTAAAACGGGAGATGTGTGATGTGTGACCTCTATACCATAATTATGTCATAAAATGATTAATGTTGATGACCATTTATGACCTTGTCTAGACTTGGGCAAAGAAATTTCATAATTTTTTTGTATTTGTAAAGCCTAATTTGAGCATTACCAAAGCAGCAGGCACTACAATGGTAAAGGACAGAAACCCATACCTGGAATGGGATTAGATCAGATTCCATATGTTTCCCAAAGAGGGGTACATTGTGGTGATAAATGCAAGAAGTCATATGTAGAGGAGTTGTTACGCCCCACCCTTTAAACATCCCTTCAGCCACACATTTACGTTAACTGTGTAATCTAACACACCCATTCATGTGTGTAAATGGGTGGAAAGGTTATATTTTCAAATATTGTTAATTGAACAAGTTAACAGAACACTGTGAGATTTAGTTATGTATATATTTCTCTGTTATATATACTGTAAATTGGTCTGTGTGTATGTGTCTTGTGTGTCTCTCTGTCTTTCTTAACAGTTTACAGGTAAATGCTGACACAAACAAAGACCATGATGGAGATTTCTCATGATGACCCTGCAGGTCATCTGTCTGTTAGTACTCAATTATCACTGTCTTACATTTTTGCACATTTGCTAATGTGCCATTCTAATGTGTTTCCCCTTTCAGTGTGTCCATTGTCTGATTTAGATATGAATGAGGTCAACAATAAAAAAAGGGGTGGGGGGAATCACAGAACCGTCTGGTCATTATCACATTTTACAACAAAGAGCTACTAACGAGTTTTTTCTTTAGCAAGCTTTGTGTGGAATGGATAAATTTCAGAATTGTTACAATTGCACTTTATTGAACTGGGCTGAACCCAATCAGATCCAAATGCCTGCTTTTCCCTACAAAATGACTGTCATACAGCTATCTTGAAGTTTACTGTTAATAGACAGAATTTTCAAGCAGCAGAAAGTTTACCTTATCTATAATGGATTAAAACAAGACTGAGTCATGCAGACGGCTTTCCTCCTCTTTAATCTGTAGAGTTTATTAACTTAAAAATGGCTGAGATACAGTCTAAGCAAAGCATGTTTCCACTCTGATTGGCCAGTTTTTTTATGAGGTCACAGTCTTCTGCTACTGAAGGAATATGGTTTGAAACATGAATGTGGCAAATTAACTGAAAAAGAATCTTGTTTCTGCTTTGTTTTTCACTTTGCATGTTATATGATTTATGAAAATGCACTTAAAGTTCATGAAATCAGAGCATTCAAGCATTAATGGTGGTGCTTAGTGAAAATGGGCTATGCATTAATCATGCTGCTAGATGAAAATGACAACTTCATATGCTCTCTAAAGACATTTAATATGTACTGAATGACACAACAGGCTAGATATTTCCCACCTCCATTACTACTAAATGCTGATTCTCATCCTTATCACAACTGAAATTGTCATATAATGACCATCCCTTCCTGGGCTGAACTGCTGTAGGAACCACAGAATACATGACCTCAGCCCAATAAGATTTCGTCTATACTTTATAATATAGTCCCTCGAGTCTTGATTGTAAGGATCTGCAAGCATTTTCCTCTGCATAGTCCATTCTTTCTATTGTCACATTGTTGAAATTAAATATTAAAACATTACCAAATAGGTCAGAAACAGGCTCCGTAGGTAACATTTTCAGCCAAGTACCGAGTGCTGACACACTTTTCTACTGACAGACGAATGTAATAAGACCTTGAGCAATTTTTGGAAGTTCTTTCCTGCGTTAGGCGGACGGGCAAAGGACACCAGTAAATCAATATTTCATTTGTTTGTTAATTATGCCGACATCATAGCGTGATCGCCGTTATTATATTTGAACTTAAATAATGTCAAGGCCAGAGACAGGAAGCTGAGCTTGGCAGCGCGCCAGCTACACCTGCCACTCAACCTAAAGTGCGCTCACCGTGCCCTTCCCGAACAATGGGGGCTGCCTGCAGCCGTCTGCCAGTGTAAGATGCCTTTTATCAGCCCCCGCCCAGTGTTTAGCCAGCCTACCCAAAAGACCTCCACTGCGCGCTGTGGGTGCCGCCGAAGAAATGAATAACTCAGGAGAAGTGGCCGGTTAATATGGTTAACCGCCCACCCTTGTGTTGGTTTACATATATTCTGTTTGAATTTACGGTGGATCGACAGTTGTTTTAGAAACGATTCGGGGAAATGTTAAGTGACAATCTCTATGCACGCTCATAGCGCACAAAAGCGCGCACTTGTGTAGCATGCAATATTACTGATTATACTGATGTGTAATATGCTCGTTTTATATAATGTGAAGAGGAAGCACGTGGTGGTTTTGATCTATTCTGCAATTTGCAATACACAGTTTGTACTATCGTAAGATGCCAGCGGACTAAATAAAACATGTATTTAATGTTTTATTTAATGCAGAAGAAGCGTGAATATGCCTTTTATCTATGAGAACATCAGAGCTGGACTAATATATAATATATTTAGGCCCATGAGTTTTTTTTTTTTTTTTTTTTTTTTTTAACCTTCATGTCGCTTCATTTCTCAAGAGCACATTACTGCTTTTGCGGGTGAGTGATTTATTTAAACAGAACCTTTAACTGACCGTGAAATCGTTGTGTCTAAATGTAGTCCCGATTATAATAATGTGAATAAGACGCGTCATAGCATTGTACATTTATTTGGAAGCGGGAGACAGATATGCGCACGTGGGTTGTGATTCTGCGCATCACCATTATTAATGAAGTAAGAGGAACGTTAGTCACTGCTCTAATCCCACGTTGCTGCAGGCCAGACAAGTGACATATTACCGTCTCTTTAGCAGCACTGCTCACCTGAATACATGCATTTAATATGTTCCTGGATGGGAAGGGAAGTTTAGTTTGCACCATTTACTCCCGCAAACATGACAGTACGAATATTGTTCAATTTACAAATGTACTTAATTTAGCGACTGTTCTTACTGGTGTGACAGCGAACAATCAAACGTATTGCATCATGAGGAAGACAGTGCATAATGAATATGATCGCATAAAGAAAGTTATCCTTTTTGGGAAATTCCAATTAAATATCTGTCACAACATATTAATAACATCACAGTGGATTGCAACTGAATATAGTGCCTTTTGTAAAAGAGTCGTGCCAAGGCATCTTAAAAGTTATTGGAATAGAAGTCAGTATATTGGTAAGGTTAAAGGTAAAGCTAGTGAAATGACAATTACCTTATACTTTACTAATAAGAAATTATACAAGCGGTTCAGTCAACTGTTGGTGTATGAGTTTAATGTTTGTAAATGTGGTGATTCTCCACATAAAGAAAAAACAAAGGGCTGTGTTGTTGAATATCAGTTGTTCTAGAGATTAGAGACAGTGAACATACTGTCACTTCCTGAGATCCTGTCAGTGGCCTGTGAGTCCTAGGCAGCTGTACCTGTAGATCTCAGTGTGTCCCAGAAAGAGCGGTCTGAAGAAGCCACAAACAGACCTTTTATGGCACGGGCTCATGATGAATGCTCGTTTCCACTTGATGGAAGGCTGCAGACGCGTCTTTTACTTGCTTTGAAACTGCTGTGCTCCATCTGTTCTGTGTAGCTCTGGATTTCGGCTTCCTCCGGAAACCGTCAACCCAAATAAAGAGATTGGGCACAAAGTTTCTAAACAATTTAAGCAGTGAGCAAGTTACCCTCATAAAAAAACAACAGAAAAGGCTTGTGAATTACCTAAGATTGCCTTGTGAGATTATTACACTGCTGTGTAAAAGAAGCATGGTTCTTTTATACTGTAAAAAATATGTCTTCAAGGAAATGAAGTTGAAAATGAAAACTGTTACATTAACAATAAAAGCACTCTCATATGAAGTGCTGAATATATTAGAAGCATTCGAGACTTCTTAACAGTATTATTACATATTTTGTAAAGGAAAACTGTAATTCTCACAGAAAATTGGTTCTTTTCTCATAAAAAAACTTTTTTTTTTTGAAACAGAAAATGTAATTACCTGGCATTTAAAAACCACAATTAACCGTTTTCCAGCTATTATTAAGAATATACCTACCAAAATCCTGTGCTCACTTTGATGTTTTTCACAACAAAAAATGAATAAATATTACTGTTTTATCTAGTGTAGTAAAAACAAGGTCTGATTTAATGTTACTTTAATGAAGACATTACATGATACTCTTCAAATCACTCAAGCTAATACTTACTAAATACCTGTAAGGTTTATCGCCACATCTTGTGTTCAATTATTCATAATTAGTACCTTATTGAAATTGAATACTCTTGCTTCAAGTTCACGGGATACTAACTCTGCAGTTTTAGGGATCAGGCTAAACACTACAAAATCCTATACACATTTTCTGCTATAGCCCATAGTGACGCCACGGTGGTTAAGGCTAAGACGTACTGTTAGTAATGTAATGTTCTTTTGGTAGGATGGTTATTGTGTGGTGAAGACATTTCTCTTGAACATTTCCCATAATGCACACACGTTTGTGTACATTTGTCCCTTTTTGCACAGGGAGGTCCCTAAAGCTTGCAATCCGTACTCTTGTCTACAGCAGCTGAAGGTTGGATGAAAGCGTTACCTGTCTATCCAGTGGGAACACAAACCATGCTTTTTAAGCCCAATTTCTATAAGGATCTCTAAAAGCCACAAAGGACATTGTTCTGCAGTCCATTTCTTGTTGAAATTTAAAAACGTTGCTATTTATCACATCGGGGCCACACAGATGTGCAGATTTGACTTAAAAAAACCCTGCTTGTGGCATAGGTGAAAATATAAATTTAAAACAAGAATCAGAGAGAAACAAAGTGTGTGTCTTTGGGGTGAAGACAACACACTTGGCCAACATGGAACAGTCTAAGTCTTGGAAGAGTTTTGCTCATACGGGAAATTTCTGGTGGGGCATGAACATAGGCAGTGTACAAGCTCCATAGGCTGGCTTACAGAGAAGGTCATTTGGGAAGTTCGTTTGCTGAATTAAACTGTTCATTGCCCACACGTACAGCTTTTTATTTAGGCCAGTAACATCTCTTCTTACTTCATCTGCAGTGCTCAGTGTAGCAAAAAGAACCAGCAAACAATAACTGTGTCCTGGTGTTGAAACAATATGGGTCATAGGAGTGGCCAGTCATATTTTCGTGCCATTTTAACATCTGTGTGCTCAGAGACTCCCTCTTGTAAGAAAATCATGCCATTTCTATAAACATCTACATAATGAAATGTTGCGAGTTTTGTGACACTCACTCTGCCACCTACGCTCGGCAGTCAGACCGGCTTTCTGTTTATTTCAAAATACTCTCCACCCTCTTGGTTGTTATTTCTTCATAACTCTCAGTGTGCTCCAGCATAGCTGCGCTGATATTTCTGATATAATATAAACCCAGTCAATAAGGCACAGGAGAGCAGACCCAGATTGAGCACAAGATGAACTTTTTGATTTCCTTCCATTTCCGCTGTAGTCCTAATGAACAGATGAAGGCATCAGCCAGCGTTATAACGATGCGAACTTTGCCATCTGCACCGTGCGACACACTCGCCTTCAGCTGTTTTTATTTTCCCGAGCGCACCACCGTAAGGAACGTTATTGTTGGCTTTTCTTATTTTTACACATTACATAAAATAGAGATTGTCGAATTGAAGGCAGACACCTGCAGGCAAAGTGTGCGAGAGGCACCCAAACCACTTCACTCAGTTCTATCCTTTAGCCTCAGTTTGTCTTTCACACTTTTCTTACAGCTGAAGCTTCCTCACCCATGTCTGGTGAGGAAGATTCTCCTGATGGCACAAAAATAGATGAAGGGGGGTGTTAACCAGTGTGTGATCCCGCCTGGTATATTAGGGAGAATGTCTAGGTGGCAGACTTTTTAACCACATGATTTGAACCCTGGAGAAGCCCAGTAAACTCACCATGGGATGTAAACATATGTTGAAGGGTGTGATGACTTCTGGGCATCCAAATGCCCTCTGCTAATAAGGTACACATGAGTGTTTGTTGCACGTATTGAAGAAAAAGAATTTTTTATACATAGAAAAAAAAAAAAGCTTCATGCAGTTAGCACTCAGTTTGCACTGAGTTCATGTAACAGTGACAGTAATCCAAACGATTCAGATCAGTGGCTCTTAGATTAAAGTATAATGGGTTTCTCCTTCTTCCCAAGGTGTTTGTAGCATCATACCCTCATGGGCCAAGGATGTTTCCCAATATTGGTCTGGGAGAAGAATGATAAAAGTATTCGTGTGTCCTGCTGAAATAAATTCACTTCGCAGCCAGAAACAAATGGCAATTAAAGTGTCCAATGTGTAAAGAGATCCAGAGTACAAAACACTTTTCTGGCACTCAGTGTGAGAACTAGGTAAAGCACTCCTCCTATCAGATCTGTTAAATTCACATGGGCTACAGTTGGCATTATCTTCTTCTTCCTGATGTTCTGACCATGGCAACAATATGAGCTGACCTATACAATCAGTTCATGACATGATCTGGCTCAGAATCTGTGTGTAGGAGACCAAACTGACAGTTCTGCACAACTGTACCCCAGCAGGAATGGAAGCTGCAGTCCGAAACATCAAAAACCAGATGCACACTACAGCAAGAGGGAGCCCCCAGCTGAATGTAACAGCCGCCCCAGGGACAATACCAGCTCAGCACAAACTGTCTCCTCAAGTCACCTCTCTTCAGGATCTTAGTATTTACGGCCAGTCGTTACCGATTCCACTGCTCAACATGCTAAAATCGGCTCCGTGCTTAAGTGCCTTCTCCCTCGCAGCCCTCCATGGTTCCCACGGCCTGTCTTCCCCCATTGATGAATAAACCATGAGGTTTAGCCCCCCCAGGATGTTTACTCAGGAGACCGAATCGCTGTGCAAGAGGAGAGCATGCCCTCTGGTGCGGCAAGAATTTGACAGTCATCACAGCTGATCCCAGTGTGGTGGCCAGGGGTAGCGGAACAGGGGTCGCCGTGCTGGGAGCCTGTTATTTGCCCATCTCATTGCACCCCTTCCCCAGGTACCCGGGCATCTGGAGGGGGGCACTTCAACACCGTGAGAGCTGTCAAAAACATAAAGAAGACAAAGCCAGGCCGTTTTGCAGATGGGTGCATGTTGCAGCCCAAAGATCTACACATCTGCTCTACACAAAGTAGAGGAACAGCAGGTGACGCTAAAGAGGAGTCACCAACACAAACGTGCCATCGCACGGAGGCTGAACTGTGGATCGCATTAATAAGGTGAACAGCAACCTTGTGTTATAAGTAAGTATTTTTCGAAGCAGCGCAAGCTAGAACAATCTGGAGGTGAGAACACAAGGAAAAAGCGCTGAAGCGTGGAAGAGTGCAGACATGCAACACGGAGGTGCTCAGGCTCCACAGGGCCCAGCGCATCATCTGCGCTGCTGCTATTAGGAGCACGTTGTCACCTTCGCAACAGTGCATTGTCACTCGGACCCCATCAACCCCAGGCTTGTGCCTGTGTGAACCTTCCCCCATGCCAGCCCATGACTGGCTGATTGTGCTCTCCTCTCCTCCGTCCGCACGCCCAGTCACGGGGGACTTTTGTTCTCCTAATGTCGCTTCTTTTTTCTGCATGCGAGAGCTCAATACTCTGGCAGGTCAGGCCCCTGTAGCTGAGAGAGACGCTGTGTCTTTGTGCGGCTCCAGAGGGTGACGCCATTATTCCCCTGTATCTGTCAGCGAGCAGTGGTGCTCTTTAGAAATAAAAAGCCTTGCAGTCCTTCCTCACAGATTCAAATTTTTTCCTAACCCGTGGATTAATATTTTGATGGCAGGAGAAACATTCTCCACTTTCCTGTCACCAGAACGCCATCTGTCACGCCTGAATTGCATTTTCCCTTAATCTACATCATGGTAGAGCTGATGGCTGATGGAAAAGAGAAGAAGACATTCAGCTGATATTTGTACCACTGTGCGATTCAGTGCTCTTGTGGGGGAACAACTTAATCTCTTAAACTTCACATAGTCCCTACATATGGTTAAAAACACCATGATGGTCTTCATTTATAATTTTACTAGTCCATAATGTTACCAGTTATGGAATTGATTATGTATTCTTATAGACATTTAGGGATGTCACAGAATACTGGAAGAGGGGATTCAACTAAGGTAATGTTGGTTGTCTCACAGTTACTGTTACTAACTTTTATATTGAAACACATTAAGGTAGAGAAACTCCAGACATCTGCTTCAGCTGTAATCCTGAATCAAAAAAGAATAGTAGATGGTGAAATTATTACAGATTTAACCTGTTCAGGTTTGAAGAAACATTTAGTGTGATTAAAGATTTAGTGGATTTGCCATTATAGGAACAAAGGACAAAGCAGTAACATGTGGCTTCTCAGTAATGTCCCGCTCTGAGGGTGAAGAACGCAAGTCAGCCCAGTACCAGATTTTAAACTATCTGAAGTGCTTCTAAATCTTTAAACTGAATCCAATAATAGTTTAAGGAAGGAAATCAATAGCCAGGTCTTAATTGTTTCTCATTTTCCTCCCTTTATCAGAGAAAGTAAGTGTTCCTGTTCTCTCTCTCTCTCTCTCGCTCTCTCTCTCTCTCTCTCTCTCTCTCTCTCTCTCGCTCTCTCTCGCTCTCTCTCGCTCTCTCTGTCTCTCTCGCTCTCGCTCTCCTGTTGCTAAACTGAGGCACTCATTACAGTACTGTGTACATAGTTAAGGGCCAAGCTTAATTACAAACTCAGGTTTGGAATTATCAATGTTTTATAAAATAAACACTCAAAAATATTCACTTAAATTTTATACAGCACCTTTTACAACATGTTGCCTCAAAGTGGTTATATGACAGCACGGAGTTATAAACTAAACCTAAGAATAATTGTGTCTTCACAGAACACCTTTTCTGTGCTGTTTATTTGCATACTACTATTATGACAAAGTTAAAGCAATTACGAGCTGAAAATCCAAGTTATTTTGTCTTTATCTCTGTTTCTTTTTTAGAAAGTTTGACAAAAGGTGTCAGCTGTTCAGGCAGCATGCAGATAGGCAGAATCCGTCTTATTTCCTGACACAGGAAGTGAGCAGGTGAAACTCCAGGTGTGTACATGTTTATCTCAAATGGGAGCCACAATGCAATTTTTATTTTATTTTACACAGATGGAGGGCGATTTTAGTAGCTCCTCTTTATTTCACCCTCCTGCCTTAGAGAGGAGGCTAAAACCCCTGTCCCCCTGGTTCCCGAATGCAGCACAGACTTGTAAGGACAGATATCTGTATGTACAGATAAGATTGCATTGTATATGCTTGTATAACCTACACTCTCACAACCTACACAACTTACAATAACTCTCTCTCTCTGCATTACGATCATCCATCCATCTATCTTAAGTAATTAGTTATCAAATTACATTTTCTGTGATCCACAGCACATCCCAGGAAGCAAAGGAGATCAGGTTGGATGGGTATATTGGCCTGTCATTAGTCCATACAGCTAAATGAAAACCAGAACACCAAGAGATGGTTGAAACATCAAAAATAAGATGGAGCCAGATTTGAACCCGTAACCATGGAGCTATGAGGTGCAAACAAGCTGTTCCATCAATAATCATCTCACATAAAACCAACATTTTAACATCTATGGAAAAAGGTCTGTTTGTAAGATCCCTGGAGCAAAGGAGGAAAAACATAAAGGTTCCTGCCAACTTCCAGTCACCAGACGGTTAATTTTAACATCTCAGTTTCTAACAGCAATTTATTCCAACATGATAACAAATTTTTCACAAGCAGCATCTCCACTGTTCCGTTTGTTACTATTCTTGTGTACATTAAGTCAAAGACTACGTAACTGATTTATTATTAATAATATTATTTAAATAATGTTTTACATTCATGAAAGACAATGTCAGAAGAGGGCATGACATAAGGGAAAAATTTAAACAGTATTAAAGGTGTTTCTGGTTTTAGCTCTCAAAATAGTCTGCAAGAATCTTGTTACTTAAACTTACGATGTCCATTAACAAGACAAGAGAATTTATTCCATTGTGTTTCAGATTGGAGCTCATGAGGTGCTGCTTTCACAAATAGGACTAAGAACACATTTTCAGTACGGTGAAATAGCTCAATTTTTTAGGCTTCATTTGAAAGAGGGGAAAATTGTCCCGCTTTGGTTTGGGTTTGTGTGTCCCCTTTCAAAGCGAAGCGCATGCACACAGAAAACCCTTTCATGAAGAAAGGTTGTCTTGTCAAGGGACTGCTCCTAACCCCACGAGAGTGCAGCGACTGGGAATGCAGCTGCCTCGCCGAAAGGAAAGGAGATAAGAGGAATTCCAGATTCTCATGCGAGAGCGACACTGAGTTTGTATGAAAAAGTTATTTCTACGCTGATATGCATATAGGTCGTTCCAAGGCGGCTGATTCTACATCGAACGTTGTTGATTCTAGGATGTACACAAGACATATGCTGTTGTATATCATGTTGTGATCATCTACTTGTGTAATTAGGTCTGCTAAACGGTACGAATTTGGGGGGAAAAGTTCGTATTTAATAGAAACAAACTAAAGATTGGAAAAACTGGTTCAACACTTGTGCCTTCTTTGCCTTGCTGGCACTCCAGTACCCACAACCCCACTTAGAAAGTTTACGCCATTCATTAATCTTTTTTTTATGATAGAAAACTGTGGCAGAGCAGTTGAGTCATAAACGATATGGATTTTTCCAACAGAAAATTCTTTATTTAAAGACGGACTGTTTTTGTTTTCCTTGCGCTTGTGAAGGCAAGGAACTCCCTGAAGCTGCCTACATGAATACACTGGAGACTGGACCAACTTGTTCCATGTGCTATTTAAAGACACAAGCGCGGCCATGACAGCTGGCAACTAAGACGAAATCATCGTTCTAATCACAATGACCATGAAGCTGAAAATATGAGGGTCGGCACACCAGCTCTCCAAGGCATTCAGACAAGCAGGCGTCACGTACAGTATAGTAATTTACTAACTACAGACTGATGACAGATTACACTACGCAAAAATGAATTCATTCACTTACACCATATCCAGTGAGAACAACATTAACCTAACCATATTGTTATTAAATAAGTATATTAGTTTTCTTAGATACAAATGCCCATGTGGTCGTACATCTATGCTGGTTCTGATGTATGGAAAAAATAAACCACCCAATGCTCCTACGAATGCCAGTGCTGTTGTGTAGGTTTTTAGTCCCTCTTGTCCTAGGGAACTTCAGCTGCTGGTCACGTTCTTGCCTTTGCTACGGGAGAGTCTGGGGATTTCTCACCCATCTCTCTATCCCTGCGGTAATTTTTCAAGTGCCAGTTTGGCTGCAGCTGGGACGGGCACTGCAACCTACCCGTGTATAGCTATTTTTTAAGTTTGAGCTATGTTTGAGTTGGCCGTGCTTCATCTGGCATACACTTTATGCTGGCATCGATCAGGAGAACCGTGCTTGTGCAAACTTTATCGCCAGGCCTGATTTGCCCTTCAGTGGATCACTGTGATCTCCTTATGTGAGGATTAGGCTCTCTCCAGATTAATTCAATCTTCCCCATGCAGAAGCAGTCACGAGGCGCAGCTTGCAGCTTGCCGTTTTACCACCTGGGCCCATTAAAAAGGCAATAATGGAAATCTCATAATTAAAAGACATAAACAGTGAACTAACAGCCTTGACCCTTTACAAACTTCATGCACGTGTTTCATGCATCCGAGTAAAATAATGGTTTCTCATTAATAATTTTATTATCAACATAAAAATAATGTTGGTAGACTTCCTAACTGTACCATTTTACAAACATAAACATGAAAATATTAACTTTTAAAAGCTTTCAGGTCCATTCAAGACAAGCTTAGCAATGGGCCAGAGGGTTGCTGTCTTTTGAATTGCTGTTTTTAAATGTATATATTTTTTCTGTAATGGCTCTGACTTGCTGCAATGTCCTTAACATATGCAAACGAGAAGTCTTTTTTTAGCACTTAACTGATTATTTTATAGAGACAATTTTTCTGTTTTATAATAAGTTACAGTAAGGTAGGTCGGTTTTGTAAGGATTATAATTTAAATTACAAGAATACGATGCTTTATTTAAATCAAAATACAACAGAACTAAAAGTGGCGAAACTAAATAAAATTTTTCATTTTGTTTCTCATCGTCCTTCTTTCATAGTAATCAATTTAATGACTAACAAACGTTGTAAACTTATATTTCCAGGTTGGTACAGGGTAGACTACCTGGAAAGCATCATCTACGCATACGCATAATCAGTGCGTCCAGTTCATTTTGGAAAGCGCAGGTATCTGTGTCAGGAGAACGAAACGCTGTACATGCAGCACTTATTGTACCAACAAGGGAATGTTTCATCACTCACTAATGCGTTAAATTGACCCACGTTGTGTACACAACTGTAGACCAAATAACGAGAGCTATATACGTGTAAGAACCCGCGTTTGTTAAATAGACATTTCATTTGTACAAATGCATGCGGGACTTAGCTTTGAATTCTGTCTGCAGAACAGCGTGATAGTCCCTGAATCTGAGCAGTCAGTCACCTCTTCAGTACATATGAACTTGTACTTTCACAGTTTGTTGTGTAACATTGAAGTTTGCATGTGCCATATGAGTCATAACAATGATTGTTTTTTAAATTTTATTATTTATTTATTACGTCGGCGACATTCTTGTAATGTTTATTGAGGGTTCCGAAGTGAATTATAATGAAAAAAAGGCAAAAGAATATTAGCATTAAATAAATGCAGTGATAAGATCATCTCTAGGTCTGAGATTGGAGAAAAAAGCCATGATTTCTGACCCGAGTTGTAACTTGTCTGTTGACAGTAATTTAAAAGAATTTCCTTATCCGAATAATTACCTATGAAGCTGCGAACGGCAAAATACGTTCATCCCACAAGTGAAAATTAATGTAAAAAACGTTTTAATCAATTTTTTATAAGCATTTTTTAAGTCACTCAGATGGTGTGTATTTTTGTAACTGTAGTCTACGTTGTTAACAGGAGAATCTTTTCGTGACAGTGCAGTGAAGGATGAACAATTATCTCAGAGTTGCCTGAGTTAAACGTTTATATGGACTTCCGGTTTTACAATGCAGTACGTGTACAGTATACCTTACAAGTAATTTAGACCATGATGCTAAAAGCAACTGGTTCTTAACAAAAAAAATCTATCCATTTGAAGTTAATGTACAAATGGCTATACAAAAAAAAAACTATTTATTTTCCAGTGCAAACCAGTAAACATTCACGAGCACAGTTCTTTGTTTTTTGTCATTAGAGGCCATGCACTTAGAACACATAATGCACTGAAATGCACCAAATACTATGATGACTTTGCTTTTAGCAGCAGGAATTAGGAAAACTGAGAAACACAACGTCATCTCTGTAATGTTAATGAACAGAAGACGGTTCACACATTTCACAGCTTTGTATAAGGTCACACGGCACGGTCACATGTCAGTGTTTTTAACCACCATGCCCTCTGTTGTTGAAACCCTGTGTGCCCTATATTTATTGAAATTACAGACAATGACTCAATTTCAGTCACACGGTTCATATAATTCTGGAACAAATTGTTATTTTAGAAACAAACAGGCTCTGAAATTTATTGCACTGAGTAAGGGCTTGTATATTTATTATAATACATGACAAAAACATTTTTTGTCATCCGGAACCAAAGAAGGCCCAGACTTTTCAACTGCCACAGCCTGCAATGTGTCTCTGTTGCCAATAAGACTCCTAGGAATGGGCAAGTTTGATATTAAGTTGTTCGTGGGAAAATTATTTCCGCTATATTCACTTTAGGTATGAAGACTTTCATAAGATCTGGCATAACACTGCATGTGCTTTAAAACCTGGGAATTGATTCAATTACTAAAAATCATTGCTGCATTTCAGAACTGAACTCAATAAGAAATATCATTCTATACACACACACACACACACACACACACACCTGTATGGGTATAACTCACTTTTGATTTTGCACAGGGTGTCAAGATCAGGTTAGATGAAGAACACAAGGTTAACATATCAAATGAATTTGATCAGGAGGGGATCAACAGGAAACCGAATGCAAACAGAACAAAATAAATGCATGAGAAGCCAGAGGTCACTTAATATGCCTCTCCATGTTATGAGATGGCTTGTGGGAAATGAAGTCTTTGTATGACAGGCTTTGTGAGTGTAAATGTGGGATTTTGGTGTCTGTGGTTAATTGCATGGGACATGGGTGTGGACAGTGAAAATTATATCAGGGTGGTGGAGAACTCAGCTACCTCACTGATCGCCATTAAGAGTGCTCCCATTTCTGCTTTAGGGACAGCTCCTGTATTTGGGGTAATCATAAGTAAGGTAATAAACTGGGCATGACTATTGGGTCATACAAAACTGTCACATTATTGTTGCTCTAGGGCAGAGTAAAGCCAAAGCCAGCAGGTGACGTAGATGTTAAGGGCATGGCCTCACAACCAAGAAACTATTTTGTTTACAGACAGTAGGGTTTGTGCTCCTGTGTATCTCAAAATGAATAATCGGATTTCAAATGTCTGTTTGTGTGATGTTTACAGAGACTGAGTGATTATTGACATATTAGTTTTAACAAAGACTCTTAAAATGAACCTTACACATTGTCACAAAACACAAAGGCACATGAGACAAAAATACTGAAACAATGAGCGCATATGTTTTTTAAAAGAAAGGTTTTACATTTTTAAAGGAAGACCAATTGCTTTGAAATATTTGTACATACTATTTGGGTTCTGATGCTCTTGATAGACATAGTCACTGAGTTCAGTGTTGACTTTGTCTCTCAGGATTAAAAATAATTCATAACTACATACAGTATGGTGATAGTCTGCTGTCAACATTAACCCTTTCAGGGAACAGAAACCTTCTGAAAAGACGTATGTGAGTACTTGTATGTAAATACAACAACACTGCTGCTCTCAGGAACATGAAAGTGCATTTTAGAATGATGTTTTTTGTTGAGAAAAGGCAAAAAGTTGAGTTGTGTTTGAACTACCAATTATTTCTGAAGCACATTGTACTGTAGTTTAAATCGCCTGTCCTACATTTTTTTTTCTTTTTGCGTTTGCCCACAATCACATATATTCCCACAATGTTCCCACAATGTTCTCAAAGTGTTAGTTTGTCCTGAATATCCCTCTGAACATCAACTTGTCAATTAACATGAAATGCAAGTGAACATATTAGATCATCATTATTTTACTGTTGAGCTCATGGTGAAAATGGATGTGAAGGAGAAAGGAAATTGACTTTTGCTTCAAGGTTAAATTGGCCAATTTGTTAACACAAAAACATGTGAAAAGAAGTGCTGTGTGTTCATGTGTAAAACAGACACACAGCACACTCAACCTGGAACACATGAATAAGAACATTCAGCTGTCTAACTTTTAAACATCTGTTTATACACTTAATTCATGCTTATTATTCTTCCTATACTAATACTGCTTTTAGTGATAATAAGAACAACAACAAATAACAACAACAACAATAGTAATAATAACAATAATGATGATTATAATTATTATTTTTGTTGTTGTTATTGTTATTATTATTAACACAAGTGAGCACATAAACATTTTGTATGTGTTACACAATATAAGCCAGGAACTGTAGTCAACAGTACTGTGAAGGTCTGACTTTTACCTGAACTCAGGCTCCAAACCACAGGATTGTCTCAGTCTGCAGAGACACAAACACTTGGACAGTTACATGGACATCTCCTGTTTTATTCAACAGCTGGTACTATTGATTTGTCAAGGCTGCTTGTGGCTGACTTACAGGTGCTGTGTCATATGACCAGTAGATAACATGACCAATAGGAATCACACAATGGACCCTTCATTAGCACCACTGACACACTGATGTTTGTTTGCCTTTAGTCTCTGTAGGGACCCTGTAGTCCAAACAGACTGAAAAAAGAGGTTTGACATTACCAAGAGTACCTTACAAGGTATGGTGCAATCAATACCATGTACTTTAATGGTCTTGCTGGTTTATTAGTTGGCCGTTCAATTATTAAGGCCTTTCGATTTTTTTCAAGCTACTTGCACAGCGCAGAGGAAGTCAAAAGAGCTGTGCATTTCACCTGAGCTTCCCAAGGCAGGTTGGGGTACACACACACACACTCACACACACACACACACACACACACACACACACACACACTGAGTGTAGAGCCACAAGCAGGCTTTAGATAAGAAAGCAGAGCACATTTAAAAAGTTTGTTTTTCTTCACTTTGATGAATTTGTTTAATTAAAGCCTGTCCTTGTTAATTACAATGTTTTCTGTCTGTACTTATTATTTGCATTTTACAGGCACATAGCCAACAGCTCAGATAGTTGGAACACTTCATGTATTCATCAGGAACATTTAATGATTGGTGTAATAAAAAAAGTCTTCCCAACAGCAAAGTATTCCCCTTCATGTTATATTATTGTTTGAAAATTGCTCATAAAATAGTTAAAAAAAAAAAAAGTTCCAAGCGAAATAAATTTAAATTGAATGATTGACTGACATTGAAAAATAACACGTTTTGCAGTTTGGAAGTTAAAATTGGAATTCGATGTTCAGTGTTCATAAGGTGTAGTTCAGGAAACCCAGACAGAGAAGGGTAGAATACTGTATTGATTTGTATGGATATATTTACTGCACCTGAGTTATGGAAATGTGTTTTGTGTGAGGCACTGGACTGTTCGCTGTAGGTTTAATCATATATGGATTTCATGAGACCATCGGGGACATCTTTCTGATTTATCAGAAACAGAGGTTAAATGAGGTCAAAGACACAACATTGACCCTGACCTATTTCATTGTCAGACGGCAGGACACTGTCACATGACATTATGCAGATTCTCTTTAGGCCACACCCACTACATAATCTATTTTTTTTATTGGGCGGAGGATTCATTTTGCCCACCGTGACCTGCTGCTGCGGGAATTCAGAGAATGAGGAGTCTGGGGGGGGGGGGGGGGGGGGGGGGGGGGGGGGGGGGGGGGGGGGGGGGGGGGGGGGGGGG
>JABJVR010047297.1:0-28199 GCA_025773905.1 Chitala chitala | reverse complement strand
GTCCAAATTGCCCGTAGTGTGTGTGTGCCCTGTGGTGGGTTGGCGCCCCGCCCTGGGTGTCCCCTGCCCTGTGCCCTGGGATGGGCTCCGGGCTTCCCCGCGGCCCTCACCAGGAATAAGCGGTTAAGATAATGGATGGATGGTACCAGGCCACACCCATACCACAACTTATTTAAATTCAGTTTAATTTAGCATAAGTGATCTACATAGATTTCTTTACCCACATCTGAATCGCTGACAAAACTACAACTGATTCAGAATAACCAGCTGTGCTGATTCAAGGTAGCCTATAACATCATCGCCCTGATCTGAAACTTTCTATTAAGGGAATGCACATGCACATGGCGCATACACACATGCACACCAATACATGCGAGCACGCCCACAAGTAGGCATGCAGTCATGCTGCTTTGCTGTTGCAGAAATTCCAGTGCAACACGTGCTGCTTGTTATGTTTCTGGGTGTTTCTATGGAAACCACGCATATTGTGGCCCCGAGATGTTGCTCACAGTCACAAGACACGACACGCTGATACAGACAGGAGCTCTACACCGTGAAGCTATGTCCAAAGGCAGGGGAACACAAGGTGGAAACAACGGTTCCCTTACAGGCGATCTGCTGCTTTTACTACAGTGCCCAGTACACTTCAGAGGGGTACCAGCAGCATGGCAGGCAGATAATGGCCACAACCATCACGCAGTACAACAGCAGTCTTCATGGACTAGTCTCCACTAAAAAGGCGCTGAAGCAATTAACTTGATATTTCAGCTTTCAGACAACACAAGAGAGATGGCAATTTACTGTGTTTAACCAATGAGTTAATAACTCTCTCTCTCATACACACACACACACACACACACACACACACACTTTCTAAAAAAGTAACATTTTCTTTATGACATACCTCTGTGATTATGAGAACAGCGTGCCAAATTCTCAGAAAAAAGGCAGATATTTTTTCCCCTAATAAATCATAGGGGAAATAAATCAATCCAGTGAAAACATGCCTTCACCTGAAAATAAATAAATGAAACTCTTACATAAAAGTAAATTTTAAAAGTTATTTGTTAAAGTCTCAAAGACATTACACTACTGTACATCTGTCACAATGTCATTTTGGTGAAAGCATAAATTCAGACACGTAATCAAAACCAAGGTCTCTCTGCATTTGTGTTGCTTTAAATCACTTATTTGTTACAGTAAGCAGAGGCCGATAACTGATTAGCTTCTGGGTAAATTAATTATTTTCCAGGCATTGAACACTGAGAAAAACCAATGTAGACAATGTGGCCTCCTTTTCATGTATCATATTAAAACATCTCTTAATTACAGAGCACCAGCCACGAACAGATGAAAACAAGGATAAACTGATATAACAGCAGTGCCCTGAAAGAGTTAAAATGGCCTCAGATCTCACACTGCTGAGTGTTGCGCAAAAGTGACGCAACGGGTCTGCCTTCAGAAAACACCCTTGTATAATGTGGCAGTCAAACTAGAATGAAGAAGAAAAGACCTTGTGTTATGTGAGTTGAGACTGTCTGGGGCCCAGGTTTCTAAGAAAGTGCCATGCGAATAAAGTTAGTGACTCCCAGCTGGTACCTCACACCCAAGGCTTTCGGCCTGCACAGCCCTGTCACGTTCACACAGGTGAAGCAGCCAGAGGCATTTTCCCAAACCGTGTATGCTACTCAAGTGATGCAGTGCAGGTCTTTGTGAGAAGAGCACGAGGCTGGAACCAGTGAGACACACCGGCTGTCGGGAAACTCCGTTAACCTCTTCCTCCCGCCTCTCAGATTACTTCCTGTTTTTATTTGACAAGCGTACGTTGTTCTTTATCATTTGTGCTGCAAGTCTAAGCACAAATTAAATTTAAATCAGGACACTCTCGCTCATGGCACAAATCGCATGCCATTCCGAATGGCTCTACAACTAACGTGACCACCTGCAGAAACAAGAATGCTGTAATAAACTACACAACACGCTGTCATATTTTGGATTCTGGAAAATCTTAATAAATCCCAGGACTCAAACTTCTGGTTTAGGTAAAACACAAGTTTTATAACACAGACCAATTCCTAAAACCATTTGAGTAGAAGAGGCATCAATTGTTATAATTATATCCAGCAGCATCAACAGCCAAATCCATTAAAAAGAAAGATTATGCAAAGTTAAAAGATTTTAAAATAGATTTCAATTCCTAGATATTTAATTGCTTCTGTAAATTTCAGAAGGTGTTTTAATAAAGGTGTTTCGATCTAATCTAATCTAATCTAATTAGACTAAAAACGTTTGTTAATTATGCCCCTGCATAGAAGGGTAAAATTTTTAAGAATTCCCAGTCATTTTGAATAGATTATGCATGTTTTACAGGTGAAGGATTGGGGGAAGTCTCCAATATTCAGGCGAGACCCAAAAAGAGACAATGAGTGAACTATAGAAAAGCCAAGCTGGAAAAGTTGAAACTATGTAGTACGGGACCTCATGGTGGCCCAAGACCTGCACTGTTGTGGGTTCAAATCCTGCCCTCAGTGTCATGGGCGTGAAAAGCCTGTCTGCTCTCCCCACGCTAAAGACTGAAATTAAATACTTAAAGTATAGGACGGTGAAAGCACTGAAGCCTCACAAAAAGCCTTTTCCCAAATACAGTACCATGTAATTAGGCAACCATACACTTGTCATCACAAGCATCTTACCCCACATGACTCCCATTCAGCAGCATCAGAGGGGGCTCAACATGTTAGACCAGCATGCATGCTGAGGTCCTGAACAACGTGCAATGTTGTGGTGTTAATAACACGAGGTCAGCAATTAAAACCAGATCAGAAATGTTGCACACCAGTAGTGAGTGTGCGATTCACTCACCAAAGTGCAAGTTACTGATTCTGCTTGACTGCACATTATACGTAAAAACTATCAACACTGTTGAAACCAGTAAAAACACTAATGTGATACTGTAGACATTTTACATAAACCTCCCCCCTCTGTAAATTGTTTTAACTAATAACATTGTTCTGCCTGATTTATTTCCCTTTTACAGTTCTGCCATTTGGGATTTAGACACTTTGTTATTCCAACAATAAATTTTGTTTACCTCATAACATTTTTAATTGCTATGGATGGAATTTGTTTTGGCATAAGCTGAAGTGACAAACTGACAAATGTAAAAAACGTGCCATCTTACCTCCTTGGGCCATTTGGTGGTCCTGAGTAACGTTACCCCCGACAGAAATTATTTGACAGACAAAATTGTCCTTGTTCATACACAAGAATGTATGCATTTCATAAACTTGAATACATGTATAGCACATAACTATGTACCAATTAAAGAATATTTCAATTAAAGAATGGGATCAGTCAGCCAATTAAACTCACCAAAGTGCCTCTTCAGAGCCGCATCACAAAACCAGTCATTAGACCCAGGCCGTTACCATTAATGTCTCACTGTCACTCTAAAGCATCAATCAAAACGTTTATGGAAACATACAGCCAACCTTAGCATTTAGCCAAAGCCAGGTTTCCACACAAGTGAGCTCCATGCCTATGATCAGCTCTCACATTTGAGGGTGGGATGAATCTCCAGTGTCTCTCTGTTCATGACTCAATTTCGCAAAACTCTGCAGTAATTTAACACTCTCCTTGAAATTACATCGAGGGTGAAAAGTATGCATTGTCTCCACGCACAAGAAATGCCCTCTTTGTTACAAGGATGGAATACAGTGCAGAAAAAAAATTCTAAGCCCCCGGCAGCCCTGGGCTTCACCAGTGTTACACAATTTAAGGCAGGAAACCAATTTCAAATTATTAGGTGGCCTTAGGAAACAGAAGGAAGGAAGGTTAGCTCACATGTCAGTTTGATCTGACTGACATTCTGGATGTTCCCTTAAAAAGCTACTCTAAAGCATGGCCTCCTACCCCACAAGTATCATAATTAAACCACTAAATTCATACAGGGTCAAGAGAAACACTGACACTGAAGTAAAAATATCTAAAAAAAAAAAAAAAAAGAGTGAAATTATGATCAACATACTCAAATGTATATACTCTGCAGTGAAGATGGTAGAAGGAACTCTACAGCTAGCCAAAACAAAACTTCAGAAGGGGTTCAAAACAGTCCAGGACAATGTATACATCCCACCACCCAGTGCAACATAAATGTACTGAATGAACTGCAGCTGGGCACTAGTGTGTCCCTCTGTTACCAACGGCCCAAAACTCTAAAATGAGCAGCCAAGGGACCCATCTGAGAGGCAGAGGCCAGTTAGCATTACTGCATGTCACAGAAACTGCTATGGTAATGTCCTGAGGCTTATGGTCAATCTAGATGTTCAAGTAAGTTTCAAGTCTCACCCACCAACAGCTGGAACAGCAATGGCTATAACATGGAATTCCATCCATGCACTATCCTAGTGAGCATTACTCACTGTTACTAATGGAGGTAAGGCACACCATTCAGCTATAAAGATACACCACTAATGCTACCCACCATTAGTACAGTAGCTCTAAAGCACTGCTCCTAGATTGTATCCAAGCATGCAAACTTCAAGGGCAGTTCAAATTACTGCTGAATTTCCACTTCTCAAAATACAGTCCTTGCTCAGTTTTGGTGGAAGTGATTACACAGCAGGCTTTGCAGAGGTTGTGCAGGTGAGGGGCTTGGCCTGACATGTGGAGATCTACCCACCTTCCAACCACCTTCAAAAACACCCAGCCCTCTAAAGCAGAAACCAATGTGCTATGTAACAATCAAATTCCTCCAAAGCATTAGGACCAACACAGACTACTAAATCACATGTTCATTTTCATCAAACCAGTTCTTTATTGCAAAACAGACAAAAATTCCTTGTAAAGTTACATAAAGCAGAGAAACATTTTTTATCCTTCTTTTGTCCTTTTCTGGTCATGGATTCTAAAACCTTGCCTACAGTTCTGCTGAGCAGGCATGCCCAGGGGCATGGTGATTTATTTGTTTTAAGTCACCAACTACAGGGACCATCTGGGGACTGCTGCAGAAAGAAGTGCATTTTTAGACACCGGCTTTGTGATGACAGTCTGACCATCTGGAGCTCTCTATAGCTCATCAATCCTATTTCTCTAAATCACCCATTTTGAGAATGGTGTGATGACACTTTATGACTTGGCTGTCAATCCAAATGCGTGTGGATTAGGCCTCTAGCTCGTCATAGCTCACAGTCAATGTGTGGAGCATCCTGAGACTTGTCTGAGGAGGTAAAGCCAGCATAAATATCTAAAGAATGCAGAGCATCTCCTGGCTCTGTTCAGACATGCACAACCACCCCCCACACAAAGAAAGGCCCGAATGGCACTCACATCTCTGACCCTGGCCTGGCTCAGCATCTATGCCCACGTTTGTTGAATCACTCTTTGGCACTGTGCAAAGGAAGGTGACACCGAGAACAGTCACATACCACAGGGGATGCATTACGCAATTTGGCAGAGGGAGGGTAGAAGGGACACTCCACTCCCAGCACTCCAGAGTAGGGGGGGAAGCCATGTGGGCACTTAACTGATGTAAACATGAGCTACAATTATCCAGGCAAAAACCCCCAACTAAAAAAAGTACGCCCACTCAAAGCCCCCTTATGCAACTATCCTGCAAAGTCCTCCAAGCTGTTCTCAGGAGGAAAGTTGATTCTGAGAAACTGCAGAGCTATAAAAGCTACAAATGAAGGAAAAAAAGGAAGACTAAAAAACTGCCTACCTGCAAGGATTTGACAATTTCTTCCTCCTGGCTTCAGAAAAGTGGAATGTGTGATTTATTAGCTTCTTCCCATAGTTCATGTACAGACTTGATGCTCTGCCATTCTAAGAATGTTATAATTTTCAAAACCGAACTTGGTACAAGCAGAAATACAGCGACACTTACACTGCACGAATGTTATAATTATACCTTCAAGTTAAACATGCTTCACCAACTATTTAAAAGTAGACCATTAGCAAACATTTGTGCGTGTTTACTGGGAGGTAGAAGACAAAGCCAGCTTCATCTAATTTTTAAACAAGAAAATCAAGTACAGTGTAAATGTTAGCCTGCACTTTTAGAAGGACAAGTAACCAACAAACACTTTATCAATGCACAGAAATAATAATGAAAAACAAGATTACAAACATTTCTTGGTCACAGAACACATCATCATATCTCTATCTGTCTCGCACATAAAACTTTCAAATTTTTTCTTTGATCAGACCCTGTCTGTCATGTGTTACTGTTGTTTGTGGTTTTTACAAAGGCTAACCATACATTCATTTTCAACATGCACTTATCCTATTAGAGTTGCATTGATCTGGGAGCCTTTCCGAGAAGCCCAGCGTAACGAGATATGCTCGCAAAGGGCAGCTCAGGATCCCTAATTCACCTGAACAGGGGATAAACAATCATACAAGATGCATGCACACGCATGCACAAGCACGGACATGCAGCTGGGACTGGTTTTGAGATGCAACCAAGTTAGCGTGAGATGATGACATCACCACCTTCCTCCATTGCCTAACCATGAATCCTGGTAAGGCTAGTAGGCCCTCTGACATTCTGCAATAAACACACCCACCTGTATTTTTCTACTTGTTCAAATACTTTATCAGAGCACATGACAAACGATCAGTCCCAAGTGCAAATCTGAAAATGGTATATGCAGCCTGCTATACAACTTGATTCAAAAACTGGATAGTAATAAGTAGCCATTCATAAGCAGTTGAGCAAACCGAGACAAAGAGGTAACAATGTGAAACGCCAGAACACCATGTTTCACTGAACATAACCTTGCCACACGGTTCCTTATGTTCTTTAGTCATGTAGTTGTGTGCACGTTATTTGCAAAAATAAATAAATAAATAGATAAATAAATAAATAAATAAAAGCACCAGCCATGAGTTTGCAGGTTGGAAACAGCAACCTGTTAAAATATTTCTCTACCAGATGGATAAAATCTAAGGACATTTGGGCCTTGCAAACAGAAAGCTTAATTTAAATAAAATAGTTGGGTTCAGAGATACACCCTTGTGTAGCAATCTTTAATTTTAGAAAACAGCAAAGCTGTCTGATGCATTGTTTTTTTTTTTCCATCTTATTGTCAATTTCCCTCAGTATAACCACACAGTAACAGGCTAAAACTTACAATGCATCACGCATTCAACGGAACCAATGAACATGAAAATCCTACACATTAAATGTATACGTTTATTTAACACAAATTGGTTTTTGTGGTTAAGTAACATTGCTCAACCAGCAGTACGTATTGTGCAAACGTCGGTCTGCCTTTAGCCAAGGCAGAAACTATGCAACCTGCCAGTGTGTACATAGCGAATGGGCGGCGGCAACTTAGCGTGTACAATGTGCGATTTTCCAAATTAATTTAATTTTACAGATAAACTTCAGCCGTCTCTAGGTCCCAGTTACATAAGGAAGAAATGACAGGGGTTAGCCATTACGCACCGGAAGCTGCACTATTCTGTGGTACTGTCGATTAGTGACGGCGATGGTTTCAAATGTTTACATGTAACATGGTCGTTTGCGCCTTTTCTTTAATTGCACGAGACAAAAGAACCACACGATGGCTAATCAACATTTGTTTTAATACAACACAGAGTCGCACAAAGCAACAAATACATACAGCGCCAGTTTAAAGGCGCATCGACCAAACTCGGAGTATGGACGGCTGGGAATGCCTTGACTCTGAAGTTTGAGGCATTGTGACAAAACCTGCGCACTCACGATTATCGCAGTCTTTTGCAAAATGAAAACTGCAGTGGACCAGCTGTGGACTTCAAACTGCTTATACACCAATTTTACAGCGTTGTTAATCGAAAGTTCTAGTAATGCAAATTGGCTCATTCAGGCGCGCAATACGAACTGTGTGGCGATACCTGTAAACGGGCACATCACCTGTCTAAATATCTACGTTTACCATTTGCAAACAGACTCGCAAATAAATGTACATTTCTTTTCGTTTCGGCAACTTCAGTAACCCTACCTGGCTAGCTAAGCATAACAATAAATAAATCGCCGTCACGGTATACCTTCTTTCATATACGATACATACCCCGATGCCTTTTTATGGATTCAAACGCATCCACCTCAGTCAAACGATGCGAATTAGACGTGGCCCTCCTTGCTAATATGACGTGAAGCAATTCCAAATAAATCGTCTATAGCTCACTATATTTCTCCTTTTCATGTGAGAGCACGAGCATGTTTCGTTGCTTCCTGTTTTTTTTTTTAGGTGCAGTGATGTATTTGCTGGGTGGGGCTGCTTCACCCAGTGTTCGTATGATCGTATCTCGTATGTTTCTGACAGTAAAATAATAATGGCAGCACATAAACAATTTGCACATCAACGTTTTATTATTTAGTGTAACGCTGATAATTATACTATACGAGTTCTTAATTCTGAAAGCACTAGATTATCTTTTGAAAGTTTTGTTTTTTCGTTAATTTCACCTGCCCATTGTCCTACATAAATAGGAAGGAATAAAAATACAGAAGCTAAACGTAATATATAAAAATTCTCATATACTCTAAGCACAAGTAAGTCGGGGTCTTTAAATACACACAAATTTTGTGTAATGTCAGTATAGCGTAAAGGTAAGGTTAAACTTTTGGCCAAAAATTTTACCCATGCATATTACCTACCAAATGTAAACCGACTGAACATGCAAATTCACTTTATACGGGCTTATAATATTTTACCAAAGCCAGCACCACCTTCAAGTAACACTGTAGTTTCAGTTCTACACCAGATTTCTCTCATCTTTCGTCTGCTGCAGCAGCCAGAGAGCCACGTGCGTACCACACACTGCTGCATTTCCATCTTTCAGTGAACCTTACGCGACTGTGCATGGTGTTTATGTCGCAAAACTTTTGCCCAAGCTTCTGTTATTTTTTTTTTCTTTTCAACACAACTCCACGACTACAACTACATGTATTCGAACATCTTAAATAAATCAAGCGATGTCTGACTGTCTGAGCTGGGAATAGTTTCCGTGCTCCTCTCGGGCGTGTCAACATGTACCTGTGATCGCGTTTGTTTCGGTTTTTGCTGGTGATAAAAGTCACGAGAATAACTGCAACCCAGTCCGCCATTAACTGAAACATTAAATAGCTCTTTCAAAACCAAACATCCAAAGGGTTAACCAAATCTTATTTCATGTTTTTTTAATATCGTAAAATTTTTTAACGATATTTTCTGCAGGTAATCAGTTAGTAGTTTGAAGCAGGCTCAAATGTAACGTTCTTAAAATGGTCACAATGTATAAATTGTCTGCATTTTACAGTCAAATATCGGAAATCAACTGTGTAATATAAGGTAGGTGTTCACCTTATATTTTTATTCACATTTGCACTTGGATTATAGGACAGCCCTTACTGGTAGCTATGTTTTCTGATACTGTTGGACCTCGTTTTTGACATGCACATGTACTCATATTCATTGTAAATCGCTTTGGACAAAGGCGTCTGCTAAATGAATAAAAATGTAAAATGTAAACGTAAACCTTATGGAAACAACACATTTTTATCATTAAGCAGTTGAAACAGGCTAGAGACCACACCTCTGAAAACTCTTATCACATTAAATACAAGGCAACCTCCCATTTTCTAACAGGCTGGCTGTACTATTCATCTTAACCCTATCACTTTGCATTTAGCTGTGCTTACTGGACCATGATTCCAACACAAACACCTCTGCCAGATTTTGAACATCCTCAGAAATGAGGAGAAGGCCTGTATGTGGCATCATAATTTGTGGTTTTTATTTTGGTTCCTTTAAGTGGGGAGAAAATTCATAAAGTTCCATTTAACTACTTTAAAACTTTTTAACTCGTGTGATTATTTTATTACAAATGTCACTCAGTGTTAAATCAGCCACTTCATGTTTGCTGTCACTGCAGCATTGAGCTCTCTCACCATATGTTCACTATTCCTCAAATATGGATTCAAGCCAGCAGTCAAGATGCACACCATCGCTGAGCTTACATTTTAATTACTCATAACAATCATTTTCACTTGTGGCTCAATGGGTAGCACTGCTGCCTCACACCTGACTCTTAGCATTTTGCGTGCAGTGCTTGAGTGTTTTCTCTGTGCATGCGTGGGCTGCCTCCTGCAGTTCAAATACATGCTTGTCAGGTGAACCGAAAAGTTTAAATTGCCCTTAGTCTCTGTACCCTGTGATAAGTTTGTGCCCTGTCCTGAGTGTACCCTACCTTGTACCCTTTAGGGTATTTGGGATAGACTCTGGGCCAGCAGTGGCCCTGCACAGGATAAGCGGTGGATCGATTAATTTCCGTGTTAGTTACCATGTGTACATCGTGCTGCTCTTGTAGGTTATTATTCTGTTATTTAAATAGCTATTGGGTTAACTGAAGGGCATTACACATGCAGCATGTTATTAGCCTCCTCTCAGCTTTTATCCATGACATGACATGGTGGTCTTCATGAAGACGGCCACCATGAAGGTTTGTTCAAAATGAAACCCTTCAAAACCCAATGGGCGAGACGATATTTCCCTCACATCAACTACTACAATGCAGATTGATGTGAGGGGTGGGGGGTGGTGGAGGGAGGTAAAGGGAAAGAAAGGCAAACATGCTGAGCTGCCACCCCCCCGTCACCCCCTGGATGAATGTGTTTAGGCCGCCCTTCCTCCCAGGCATGCACAGTCATATCCAGGATGTAAGTCCTGTTTACCTGCTTTGCTGCAGGCCCTGTTGCTTTATCCATATTACTGTACAGATTTTGTGGCATTAAACACAGCACTCTAGGCTACTTTTGAGATTGCGTTTGATTTCAAAAAGAATTATCCTCTGTTATTTGCGTCAATCAGATTATTTTAATCCACACAGAATATGCTGTGGTCAAAAAAGTTCAACTGAGTTAATTGCTTTGATTTTTTTTTTTGTTTTTGTAGCTTTACACTAACACTGACCCTGGCATAATACATTGTGAGACAATGTACTCCCATGTAGGTTTTAAAATGGAATAAGCAGTTCAGGAAAAAAAAATATTTTGAGAGCTCCGTAGTCCCTGACTGTTTACTTTTAACTTTAAACCTGTTGTTCCCCTCCTACCGGAGTGAGTTTGAGGACAAAGTGTTGCCTGGAAATTCAAGCCTCAGCTCATTTTCATCAGGAATTGTCGTCATCAGTGCCATGGAAACAGTCCTCCATGGTCTTCAGGTGTAAGTACAGAAATGTAATTTTCAGAAGGTGAGATTCTTAAGTATTTTGTAAATGTTTCCACTGAACCCACCATAATACCATAAAGTAATTGTTAATAAACAATATTTACAGATTGCACACATTAGGTAGACTTAATAAGAATTTATACAGCCTTGAAATAGATTTTTCTGAACCGTATCAATACTTAAATACTTGTCCATCAATTCATCCATTATCCAACAGCTTATCCTTTGCAGGATCACAGGTGGCCTGGAGCTTTTCCCAGGAAGCGTAGGGCACAAGTCAGGCTACACCCTGAACAGGGGCGCATGCATGCACGTGCACGCACATGCACACATACACACACACACACTCACACCCACACACACATAGGGCAATTTGGGTTGTCCACTTCACCTATCCAGCATGCATAGAGGAAACCTATGCATACACAGCAAGAACATGCAAACTCCACACTCACAGTCAGACTCAGCCTTGAGCATAGGCCATATGGGCAAATGCTAGGGATACTGTCCATCCGCAGGGGCACCCTGGAGAGCACGCAAACATTGTATTGTCACGTGGAAGGGGCGCAAATGTAATCTTGCCTAGGGCCATTACTGCAGACAATGCCCTTAGCCAGATTTGAAGCCATGACTTGGTCAGTTTTTAAAATATATATAAAAATCTAAATAATGATTTCATATTCAAGGTGTCCTTTGCATCTCAGGCTCAGTTCTGCATCATTGTAAAGATAACACTGAAAGTTACATATAGACATAGCTGTGGCTTTCTGCAGCTGCTCAGTGTTCTGAGCTGTTCAGCATGGCTGATGTGACAAAACTACATTCTACTGAGCAAAATCACTGGATTACAAAAAAATAATAAGAAAAAAGAAAACTTCACATGAACAGAAAATCCCATGTCATATAAGGAAAATGAATTATATAAAAGGAGAGAATGACAAATAAACATTTGTCATTTTTGAATTGTTAGAAAAAATGTTTAACATTGTCTGAGCAATAAACATACTGTCTCCATGGAAACAGATGCACCTGAGAGTCTGATGAAATTTGAATTAGGTTTGTGGCATCATTACCCAGAAGGTATCTTGCAGTAAATACTAATCACTCAAGATAATGTTGGAAATAAATAATGAACATAGACTATAACTGGATTAGTTAAGGCAGCCAAATGGAACAACACCTCAGGATATGGTCTTTGCTTGGAGTACAGAAGGACTACAGAGCTAATGTACGATAGCCACATCACAGACTACTGTCCCTAAACAATATTAAAAATCTAAAGCCTGTCACTTAACTACCCACTGCCAACTACATTAGTAAACTTAAATTTTACAGGTAGGAGCTACACCTTCTTTACTGGTTTCTATAACCTAACACCTACACAAACATCTACCTGTCTCACCTGTGCTATCCAGTGTTCTATAAAGAACCTGAAAGCCACACTTAAATTCAGATATTTTACTATAAAATTAAGTAAAAGTCACCCTTTGTAATACTGTTTAAGTGAAAGTATGAAAGTGTCTGTTATTAACTGTACTTAAGTATCCAAAGTAGTTTTTGAGTAAATGTATTTAAGTATTGAAAGGAAAAGTAGAAGTATCTAATTTAAAAAGCCCATTCAGTAATCTATCCATGATTAAAACCATAATATCTCAGTTTAAAGGCACTCAGAAACACTAACAAGTTTTCATTACATTGGGAAGTAATTTTTACTTTGCCCAGTGCTGGGTAGCAGGCCTTTTCCCAGTTTTCAATTGATGTTTATCAACAATTTTTTTACTAGCCCTAGTTTGTGCTCAGGTTTGTGATTACCTTAAAGAAAAATGTGCATAGCTATAATGACTGTGGAATTTAGATTTTTGTGTCATCACCCTGACATACTATTGTATAGACAGTCTGCATATTGCTAATACATTGTGTTATGTTTAGAAAAAAATTCATTATCTCACTAACAAGTTAAACAGGCTTCTGTTTACAGCCAATTAACTTTATACAATTCTAAAGAAAACATTGACTGTAATGTGTCAAAGTTCTTTTCTATGTTTTTACAAAAACAAAAACATGCTACAACTGACTAGTGGGTAGCTTTAACTTCTCACCACTACAGCCAAATTTCTTAGCTTTATTTGCAAGTAATGTTAATGTTAGCGAAATCAATAATGTAGCATGGCTAATACTTAGCCTCCTTAATGTTAGATTCACAATCACAACACTGAGATAATGTTATGTTTATGGGAAAAAAAAATTTAATGGGGACGTTTTTGATAATTTTAGCCATTTTTTAAAGTTTTGTCCATTTTGTTAGTTTTTTTTTCATCGTTTTGTGACCAGCTAATGTTAGCTAAGGTAAATGTTAGTATTATCCTTAATGCGGCATGGCTAATACATAGCCTCCTTAATGTTACATTCACAATTACAATATTAACATAATGTTATGTTAATGTTTAAAAAAGTTAATGTTAAAAGTGTTAAATGCTTAACACCTTAACCACATAACTCTATAACGTTTAAAACGGGGAGTTTTTGAATGCCAGAATTTCGGTGCTTTTTGGTGAGCACAGGAGGCACTTCACTCGATATGACAAATCCCTGCCAAGAAACGACAACATCTCCAGAAGGTGTTATTAGAGAAGTTATTCTAGCAGTTATTGTGACAGCATCACTGCTGCTAGAGGAGGACACTGCTGCTTCCATGATAGCTTCTTTCTGCTGCTCTATTGACCTCCCAAAAATACTTAAGTGCTGTAATGAAGTACTATTCGTTCATTACATTACGCCAACGGTCATCTATCACAGATAGATAGTACTTACTTTATTCATCCTCACAGGGAAATTTTGTTGTTCCAGTAGCAAGACCTGACGTTGGAGGACCTAAGCCTCCTCATGGTAGCCATATTCCTGTTACATGAACACCAGAGAAAAAGAAATGTGGCACCCTGACACAGAATTATTATAAATGTAGGAACAGTTTACAGTGCACTTTATAATAATATAAAATAATAAAACATAGTAAAAAGTGGTTCTAAAACCAATATTTCAAGGTAAGTAAAAATGACAGTCATATTAAAGTTTTTTCAGTTTCAGTATTTTTCAAGACAATTACATTAGTTGGAAATGCTAATAATGAAGGTTTTATTATACATTAATGTGTACTGTTTAAAAGGGAAACACAAGGATTATGGTGATTTCCCAACTCTCATATTACATGATTATATGGGAGTTTTCCTACTTAGATAACATGGAATGTGAAACTGTCTCATTAATATCCAGGAATCATCTGCTGCCCTCAGTAGAATGGCCACTGTTTTCCTGTAGCCCTTCATGCTGCTTCCATGACATAATCACATTTCAAACAACAGAGGCCATACGCTAGTTATCGTGAATGACTCAGTCAATGAATCAGTCATCATCAAAATGCACTTCCAAATGTCACTCTTAAAATTTAGATGAAGGATTATCTGGGATTTGTGGAACAGATGTGTATCAGAAGATGTGCCATCTTAGGTCACGTCCTACTTTGAGGACCAGTGCTGTGCAAATCCACCTTCTGTCAGCAGACATTAAGTGAAATACACGATTTGCTTATCAAATCGCGTATTTCACTTAATCGTGTATTTCACTCGTGTATTTCAACAGACCATTATATACATACAGACAAGTATACATACAGTTGTATTACATTTGAGATTATTTTCTGTATAAATGTAGAGTTTATGTTGTCTGTCCTTAGTGATAAACTATGTGGCTGTGATTATTAGCAGCTTGTAGAACAAAACTATTTCCTTTTAGAATGTTCTGGAAATCAATAAAAGTTCAGAGTAGTTGTTTACATCACTGAAATACCGATAATGTGTTAAATTGCATTTGTTTCAGAAATTCCCTATGTTGTATGTGGCATTCACACGTAGCTGTTTGTGGAGGTCACTGCAGGTCATAATAACATCTGAGTGTTGTGTCGTCTTTCCTAATATACAATACCAGGCCGCTGCCTCAATATAGACTATGTCAATTTATTTGAAAAAAGTACCATACATATGTGGTTTTGAAATCAAGTGAACTGATTTTTAGGGAAATTGTTGGGAAACAAATAAATTGCAGCGATTAACAGATATTGTCACAAAAATTGAACTGAAGCCTGAGCTTAGTGGCTGAGCTCACACTTTATGGGAATGAGGCAAAGGCATATAAGAAGCACGTACCCTCCATACCACCTGAAATAATCTTCAGATGCTCACATTATCCTTGACTCACTTGTCCTGCTAGTGAGTAAGGACTCAGACTACCGTGTTCTAAGCAATGCTCCGAATTGTCATACAAGTATCCTGTAGCTCTAGCTTTGCCTACCGGTAAACAAGCAGGTAATTGCCATCTCGATCAGACCAAGCGCAGTCTACGATTAGAACAGACATGCTGATTAGTTGATACTGAAAATAGCAAACTGCTTGAAACAACCAAGCGCTAGTCACTAAAAACACCCAAACAAACACACTTACCAGCTAGCTGATTTCACACTCTGGTCTTGTGATGAACATTTGAGTTACTAAGGACTATCAAAAGTCGAGGAAACGACATGCGCGACCAACAAAAGAAGTGATAACGATCTTCCAGTCAACAAAAGGAAATTATCCATTTTGGTTAGTTTACACGCTTAATCTGTTTTCTTTAAGTCTACAGGACTGGAGCTCCAATGCAGCAATTTCTTGTTAATGGGAGAAAAACTGGGAATAATTGCTTTAATTTAACAACTTTCAGATCTCTGGCTGAACAATTATGTTTGCCTGTTCAGTAATGGATGAATGTGGTACAACTTTGCAACTTACTGTACTGAATTAGACTGAAGAAAGTAATGTGCAGTAATGCATTTAAGTGTTAAAACAGATAACTTGAAAAGTTAATGATTTTACACTGACATAAATATATTTTCTGTTCTTTATTGCAGAAATATAATTTGTTACCTTTTTTCTTCATGAACAGATAACCCACATAATTTTTTTCTAAGTTATTTTGGAGAAAACCTGCATTAACAACTCCTTAGCTGTTTGCTTCCATGTCTTGACCTCAACTTCATCTCCCACCATGTGCCATATTTGTAAATACCCTAACTTTCTAACACCACCTCATTCAGGACAGTGATCAGATATGTCACTCATCCATCCCACATAATTATGATACGACTCTCAGTTTCAACACAACATTGAAAACACAGTTTTACAATATTAACTCCATTTAACAATTAAGCCAATACATGTGGAAAGGTCAAGCTGCCCACATTACTTTCATTCTAACCAGTCCTTTTATATGGCAAGCAGACCAAGTTTATGTCTATTTTATCCAGGGCTTTGAGACAACTTAAGAAACAGGCATACATAGCGTCCAACAGAGTATTACACCTAACAGTGTTCCTAAACATCTTGTGCTGCATTCCAGTACTTTAAATTCACCCAAACAAATAAGAGCAACACCAAATAACACCAAACAGTAACCAAACAGTAAAATACAGAATGAGCACACAATGAGCAATTCAGCCTTTTGTTCCTCTCTGGTTTACCAATTGTGGAACAGGAGTCAGGGTAAGTAGCTGCTTCAGTCTAAACATCTACCAGCCCCAGTATGTTTTAACCCAGGTTAGTGGCTTAGAGTTCGGGACGTTCTCATTAAGGAGAGAGAAAAGAAGTAGGGCTTTGACTATAGGATTAACATTTGTTCCTTCTACACCTTCACTGTCCTCGGCAGTATCCATGACCACACAGGAGAAGTCCCAGCCTGAATCTGTCCCACCAGTGTTTAGAATATTTGGTGGAATCTCAAGGAGTTTCCAGGCTTGGTCAAAGACCCAGATAACCATGGTGTGGTTTAACTTTTTCATTTGTGAAACTTTTTCATTTGTGATCGACACAGAACATGGTGTGCACAATTTTCCATTTGGTTCTCTAAACCTTTTGAACAGAGTATGCTAGGTTATCCAGACGGCTTACAATGATGTGAGGGCAAGTAGTTTCTCTCTCTGTTTTTAAGTGACTTGGTGCTTTTGACAAGATACCAGACAGGGTCACCCACTTTATACTGATGGCTATTTTGAAACTGTTAGTGTTTAGATTAAGGCCACTAGAGTCCATGGGGTACTCTACTACTGCCACAGTCATTAGAACCTCCCTAATTTTAAAGTGCACTTTGGCATTCTTTTGGGCAGCCCCAGCTAAGTCCTTTACAAACTGCCTATAATAACAAACCAAACCAACAAATTGATGGATTTCTGAGGTACCAGTATGCACTGATGGCAGCATGGTGGCGTGGTGGTTAGCACTGTCGCCTCGCACCTCCTGGCTGGGGTTTGATTCCCACCTTAGGTCTGTGTGCATGGAGTTTGCATGTTCTCCCTATGCTTAGTGGGTTTTCTCCAGGTTCTCCAGTTTCCTCCCACAGTCCAAAGACATGCAGGTTAGGTTGATCGGTGTGTCCCAAATTGCCCATAGTGTGTGTGTGTGCCCTGTGGTGGGTTGGCACCCTGCCCTGGGTGTCCCCTGCCCTGTGTCCTGAGATGGGCTTCGGGCTTCCCTGCAACCCTTAACAGGATGAAGTGATACTGAAGATGACTGACTGACAGTGTAACAGTTTCTGTACCTTTGCAGGGTCTGTGGTAATGGCATGCTCTGAAACAACATGCCTCAGACAAATCACCTGCTGGCAGAAGAGGCAGCAGAACCAGATTCAGTTTCAGGAGAGCTTCATGCAAGGATTTGGGCTGGGCCCCAGGATCTCAAACACATTCTTTCCTAAGACAAGTTTCCTACTTTTTGTAATTACATGGTCCAAAAATTTACTTGAAACGCTGTTAAGATTAACGTTTACATCTTAACGACCACTCTGACTACAGTGGTACAAACTATAAACCTTACTAAGAACTGGAACATGAATTTGTCAATCTGTGCCATTTTTACATGTACAGATGACAGCAGTAAAATGCACTAAACAGAAAACGTGTATGTATCGTAGATGAAGCGTGATACAGTGACCCTTTACTTAAAACCATGACACATAAAAACACTATTGTCCGTGGCATCCTCTAAACTAGAGCGTTGTAACTGCAATACCATTGGTGTTAAATTCATAAAAAGTTAATGGTAATTTCAAAACATCGTTAGAGTATGTGTCGAAAATTTCACTAAACTATTTTTTGCTTTAGGTTTCTTATCGTTCTGTCTTCAACATAAGTAACGTAATTTATCAACATCAGTGTCCATTAAAAGCATTTACGATGAAGGTAATTATCTTACTAAGAAATAATTTTAATCTGCGACAAACCATACTAAATGGCGAATAAAGAAATTTAAAGTAAACTTTTATTTAATACGTCACCGAGTAGTGCTACGTTGAATGTAACAGACACTGCTGAAATTATTTCAATGTTTTAAATCAAATACATGACGTTTTGTGCAGATTTCATGCATGCGTCTGTCTGTGACGTGATGTTGTAAACACGCCTGCGTGTTTACTTCCCCCCGATTGGACAAAGAAGTCCGTGTGAGTGACACCAATTTACACCAGTAACAGTGTGGCAGGTGTCGACATGGGTGTTAAGAGTCCTTACTGTTGTACCCAATGAAACTAATGCAGCGCCTTAACTAATACGAATGAATGGAGGGGAGCGCTGTAGTCCATCTCCAATACACTATAGTACTGCACATGCGGAGGCAAGCGAAGTGCATCTTTATCAGTTGTGTGTGTTTGTGTTTTTTTTTTCCTGGCATGTCGGACGATCGACACAGAACGTTAAATGGTTATTGTTTTATTATCTGATTAGCAGATTAAATCCTCATTTCGACTGAAAGCAAATGTTTACCGTGTTTTAACAGAATACATTTTGTCGAATACTCTCAGGTCTCCTTGCTAACCGGCAACATGTTAACTTTAAATGTAAATTAAGAAAATTATAATTTTCTTTTGTGACCTAATTCTGTTATTTTGTAGCCAGAAAGTTAGAAGTGATCAGCATGTCTCGCTACCTCGATAATTCATATTTGTTGTATTCAATTTCATATAATTACGACACTGACTTGAATCGTAATTAAAATTTTGATATGCAGTTGTCTAGATTATACACGTTCGCCTTTTCACAAGTAGACTAATGTACATGAACACTGGCGTGACATAAAATATGTTTGTGACGTGATATATCGTTTATGATTACTACTTACGGAACCTTCAGGTGTTTATTGTGCTTCTAAAACCACCTTGCGTTAAGGAAAAAACGGCCCCCACCTAGTGGAGTGATCAGTGAATTACATAATTTATTTTAAACGAGACAAAAAAAAGATCACGTTAGCAGAGTAATCGGCAAAAAGCGTCACGAACATTAAGAAATAAAATGTGTCAGTCTTAAAAAAATTACAGCATGATTAAATACATATTTATAATATACGACCAAACTACCAACTAATATTAAATAGAACATTTTATCTATCTATCTATCTATCGTGAGTCCCAATGATCTCATCGCAGTGCCAGTTATTTCAGGTGTTTTTTCACATAAGTAATGGTGTACGTTGTCAGTGCCACCCTAGTCGCAAGCCTGCACTTCCTGACTCCACCAGTTTCCTGTGTAAATGCTTTTTCTGTACCACTGATGAGAGGACTTTGGGAACAACTGCAACATAATCAATATGGGGCAAATGAGTGTTCCTTAACAATCTAAAGATCTGAAATGTTTCTTAAAACCAATAAAAAAAAAGGCCAAGGCCACTTGACACAAGGTTTATGTCAAACTAAACTCATATTGTACTGTAACACACATATAGCCCTGAACCACTGCTTTCCGTTAAAACAAAGTAATCAGTGTGTTTCACAGTTACCTGTGTTAAAAAAAAATAAATTTGGCAGCCAGTGGCTCAATGGGCAGAACATCAGGCTAGGATGTGGAAGTCTTCTGGTTCCAGGTGTGTCCCTGAGCAAGGCACTCAGCGCTAGTTCTCTGGGTGCCGAACAAAAGATGTTCACTGCTCCGCCAAGGGGATGGGTTAAATGCAGAGAACCAATTTCGTTGTAACATGTAAGTGTCAGTTGTAAGTCGCTTTGGACTAAGGTGACTGCTAGATGAATAAACATAAATGACCCCAAAAAAAATTGTTAAATTTTGAAGTTTACACTATTTAAAGCTCCCTTGCAGAACATCTCTTTTAAATATCAAATTACTGTTAATTATATAATTGACAGGAGATATTTTAGGCTTATGTGTATATGGTAGTATAAGACCTTTCAAAACATCCCGTGTACAATAAAACACATGCATTCAAGAAGAGAATTTCAGTGTAGCTGTTTTGGATGCAGAATACATAAACTATACCATGCAACAACAAAATACAGTGATAATGAACAATTTCAGTTTTGTATCATACTAAAATACAACTGAAGACACCCTTAACATGGTGAAAATGCTTGACAATGTGTGTGTTACCTTTGGGGATACTTTTAATAGTTTTTGTTTTTGAGTATTGTGAAAAGTAGTTGATATAAGCCTGAGAATCTGACTGTCTGCATGCATTATTTTAAAGCAAAGCTAGCTGATAGTCTTATCGGAACCATGTGACTGTAGACTGTAGACAGTAGACTGTGAACTGCAGTCATTAACACGCCACCTGCTTCCTCATTAACTCTGTTTTTTTTATTAGCTTTTGGTATATAAACACCAAAACCATACTTTTGGAGTCTTATGTGCCATTGAATTTACTTCAACTTGCATCAGCTATATAGCCAATTAGTAAGTGCCTGTTGGAAGGCAGCTATCGGTTATGTAGTGGCATGTTTTATATATTCATCTATTTTGAAGTACATACTGCTTCAACTTTGGCTGCTACAGTGGAAAAGGAGGGGAATTAGGTTTATGGTCTAGTATGTTTCTCACATACAAGGAATTTGTTTTCTGCATTTAACGCTTCTCCCTAGGGGGAGCAGTGGGCAGCCGTACATGGTGCCTGGGGAGCTGGGGTTTTGGGTGTCTTGCTTAAGGATACACCTAACACCTGGGTTGGGATTTGAACCAGGAGACATTGAACCACCAGCCACCAGCCATTTGTAATGTAATGACTTAAAGTACTCAATACAACGTTGTAAAGCAGAATGCTAAAAGCAATTTATCGAACACATGGAACAAACAATTGTTGTAACATTGGAGGAAATCGTCCAGAGCAGAGGGACATGTGCCACCTGTACAAAGATGGAAGTGAAGTTTTATTCTAACCCATAACCCTGGACCTATACAGTATATGTTCATTGACAAAATATCTAATTTGTAATCAACTATACTTCACAATTCATTGATAAAATACAATGTTTCCCAATTTGTATTTGTATGTGTGAGTTTAATCACTGAAAGGATACAAATTGAGATTACTGAGTACAAACACCCATGTCCAAAGTGAAACCTTTTAAGTAGGCCCATTCAGGTAAAATATATTTATTCATATTTTAGTCACCTATCATCTGTAGGCTGCAGCACACTACTTAGCTGATTTGGTGTACAAAACAACTATTTCTTATACAGCTTTCAGTATAGTTACACCAGATTGTAAATTCCAAGACTCAGTCCTGATTAACTACTGAAACATTACATTTTGCCATGTAACATAGCATATTAATGTCTGCCTTCCAGTCTCTAATAAACAAAAATAAACATATTCTTGTCCATGTAATCAAAACTATTTTTGCGCATTTACAGTACATACCCTTCAATGATTAATGACCTGTTCACCGCTTGTGCCCAGTGGACTTTAAAAAAAGAAATAACATGTCTTTGTGGAACTGAAAATAATGACAGTGTTTATATACCTTCGAAGGATCAAAGGGTACAATTTCAGAAATTGTCCCAGCACACATAGCAGCTATGTCAAACTGTTACTTTTACTATACTTCTGATGTCATCTCCTGAAGAAATAACCCATAAATCCTAGTCTTTCCAGTCTCTTGCAGAGAAATATTAATAAGCTTCAGCTGAAGATGTATAATAATGCAAGTGTACCAGTTACACCAGTCCTAAAGATGCATTTTATATTCTTCAAATAGTGAAATGGATAGATGCTGGATAAATAAATAGTAAGTAACACTACATAAAACAGAATGCTATTACAGATAAAACGTGGCGCTTTTCTGCCTAATTGTCCGTGGGTCGTCAGTTGCATTATCAGATTTTGAAAATTTTATGACAACCTTTGTAATTTCTCGATAAACAAAACATGAAACGTGTATGTAAAAATCGTATACTCCTTGAAAAACGAAAATTTCAGCAAATGCTGCGCCACTCCAGATTTTCAGTGACCCGTTATTACTGACAATGAATTCTAACAGTTTCTCAAATCTGATAGTTAGCCTAGACACACAAGTAAATATTACGAATGTGCTAGATAACATTTAAATAAATTCCATCTGGCAATATGCAGTTTGATTAGATCGACAGTGAGTCAGTGAATAATTAATCCAAGTATGTCTGTTTTACCCATGTTCAACCCCTCCAGCCCCAAACCCAAGCCCCCCCCCCCCATCACCACGCCAGTAAAAACAGCAGGTCGGTTGTGTTGTTTCCAGAAATACATACGGATTAGATAACATCGTTATCACAATCTTTATTTTCACAATTTATATTGTGCGAGATGCAAAACGGAATAAACGCATGCGCCTAAGCACAGTGGTTCAGAAGGATTTGACAACTGAAGGACTGGCTTATGACGCAAAAGGCGTAGCCCACCCTCAATATAAGTTCTGCCGCAAAAGCTGAACAGTTGCAGTTGACGTGTAAGAAGTCAGCAAGCGATGAATTAGCTGGACACCGACGAGAAAAAGAAGTCTGATTGTGACGACGGATATATTTTTAAATGAGATATTTTAAAGGACAATCACAGATAAATAATAGATATTGAGTAACTTTCAAAAAATTGGAATACTTAGTATTACTTAGAATCTGGTTTAACAGGTACTGTGCAAATGAAGTTTATGTTAAGACTTGATACAAACTAACCCAGTCAAAATTTTAAGTGTGTACTTTGACAAAAGTCCGCGCATCGTAAAGTAATAGGACCGTTCATATTTTTATTGGACATATTTGTCTCACGCGGAGACGTGTAATGAACTATTAAATAACTCAACTGCATTGAGCTGCAAACGCGCAAACGATTTATCACGTGCGCCGTCTGCGCTCTGTCTTGGAGCAGAATGAATATTTTGGCTTCAAAAGCGATGGAGTCAACAGTTTTGAACAACGAATCGGATGGACTGCTGAATTTTAGTACGACCCACGCAAAGGAAGCACCTTCGAAACTTTTGTTTGGAATTGACACCGACAACTTCATAACGCTGCTGATATTTGGGCTGATTTTCACTCTAGGAGTTCTTGGGAACTCCATGGTAATCACTGTATTGGCTCGAAGCAAGCCCGGTAAACCCCGAGGCACCACGAACATCTTCATTCTGAACCTCAGCATAGCTGACCTGTCATACCTTCTCTTTTGCATCCCGTTCCAGTCCACAGTCTACATGCTCGATACATGGGTCCTGGGGGCCTTCATTTGCAAATTCGTCCATTACTTTTTCACCGTATCCATGCTGGTCAGTATTTTCACTTTGTCGGCTATGTCAGTGGACCGGTACGTGGCCATCGTGCACTCCAGAAAGTCGAGTTCGATTCGCGTGGCGAAGCACGCACTCATCGGAGTGGTGGCCATTTGGATTCTTTCGTTTGCCATGGCAGCGCCTGTTGCCTACAACCAGATCATCTTCGAAGGGGAAGAGAATAGTACCTATTGCTGGGAAGTATGGCCAGACCAAAGCCAAAAGAAAGTCTACGTAGTGTGCACATTCGTGTTTGGTTACGTGCTGCCGCTACTGTTGATTTCATTTTGTTATGCAAAGGTACGTTTCCATTCATTACATTAGTAAGACCCATTATCTGTCAATCTTAAAATCTTAATGCGTAAGAATATATCATTAAATAGTAATGTATTGTTTTCTGAACAGGTTCACTTTCTATGTAATGTGAGCGCTGTCAGCATGCTGTCTAAAGTAGATATTTGTGATGCTGTATCTATAGCTACAATCAGAGATGTGCATGTGTGTGTTGGGTGTGTGTGTGTGTGTGCGCGCGCGCGCGCATCGGAGGTTACACATCTGGAACGTAAGATTTTCTTCCACGAACTGCTATATGTTCTGTGTATCTGAAATAGGTGTATCATTGCAACACATATAGAAAAAAAGTTGTAATCTCGTAACTATTTGTTTTTCAGGTTTTAAATCATTTACACAAAAAGTTGAAGAACATGTCCAAAAAATCCGAGGCGTCAAAGAAAAAGGTATGTTGTATGAAGTCACTCCGTATATCTGGTGTGAAAGGTGGTGGCGAGTGAGGACACAGTAAAATGCGCGTTTCCAGTCTTATGCTTTGAGCCGAAAAGCCGAATGTTATTTTAACCATGACGAAATGGGTCTTATATGGCAAATGAGGAAAAACGAATTTCCATTAGCTGTACTTTTAGAACCTCTGGCTTTAAATATTGCATTAATACATATTTTAATAGGTAACGATGATATAGTTGAACCAGCTCTTATTGATGGTGGTTTTTAAAACTACACCAGCCTGTGAAATGTTATTACTAATGGTACTACTGCAAACTGCAGTAGCAACAGTAACTTCACTTTCTGTTAATGACATCCCATAATTATTGTCTTGGTCAGATGCTGACTTTGAAAAAATATATGAAACGATACAGGTTTTATGTTGAACATAATTTCACAGTTCTCCAAGTCAGTGTGCAAGTTGTGAAATCAAGCTAGAGGGGCATTGTAAAGTCCAGTCTGTTGCACTGTTGCGATGCAAATTGTGTATTTGAGTGTCTTCTCTGTGTGCTGGGGTTGAATCTTCTCCCAGGGAATTGATGTTTTACAAACTATCTGCCTGTGGGTGCCAGGAGACTAGTGGGTCAGTTGTCTGCATGCATTGCACCCAACCACTGCGGAGCACATGTGGGCTTTTCTCCACTTCTGAGATTTGGGCTCATGACTTTTTAACCATGTGTCCCTCTGGTTACGTTGTTTTTTCTATGAGAAAAATAAGTGTCAATGGCCAGTCTTTGTGTAATGTATGCTTGGATGTATTAATGTCACATAAAAAATACTGGATCAAATTCATGCTCTTAAAGATCTGTACTATTGATAACTCTTCAGTGATATCCCAGTCAAGAGTGGGATGGATAGGGAGTGGTGTATTTTTTTTGCATAAAAATTATTTGACAGGGCTACACTGCATTCTACTAAAGGTTAATAGTAATGACACTTTATCTCTTATATGCAGCAATGGCAGAATGAGAACTTGGGTTTCTTTGGTATATTTTGAATCAATGAGCCACATTTTAATTGCCTGCAGATTCACATCAATGTTAAAAAATTCTGGTGCCAGCATTTGCTAGGCAGAAACAACCACTTTGCTCAGGCAGAAGGAACGCAGATAATTTTCTGGTGCATTTAATTAAACATTTGATTAAAAACTTAGATTTAATTAAAATTTATTCGCCCAACTAATTTATTATGAGCATGATGAAATCATCCAAAATAGTCTTTGCACATAATATAAAACATAAGCAATATGGCACAGTGCTCTCAGCAGGTATCAGATCATTGATTTCATCTTTGAGAACAGGTTGGAAATTTAGCCAAAAAAAGTTTTTTTTTCCCCCTCTTAGGAAAGCTGTGCAGTCTTAATATGTGACAAGTGATTTAAAGGGTAAATATCCTGTAATTTCAATTTTATCTGCTAGAAATCAATTTAAGATTTTCCTTTTTCATAATAAAATCACTTAGGGTACACTTGTGTTCATATTCCACTTCTTGATATTTGCAACAGTGCTAAACATGTCTTGCAGTCTCCAGCCAGAGCACGTCAGTGTCGTGTCCCTTCTTATAACATCAAGAAACACTTAATCAGAATAAAACGTTTGTGACATGCACAAAGTGGTTTATTGTGACATATATCCCGGAAATACTCTTCCGAAAATAGTGTTCAAAAAATTTGTATTCTTTTAAAGTTTCCAAAATAAAAAAAGAAAAATTAGTATTCACCGCAGACCAGTTTTGCTTTGTTGCTTCCATACATGACCTAATGTTAATGCCACGTGGGACAAGCACGCACGGAAAGAATATATATATTCCAACAAGAGGGAAATCATTGGTTCAAGTGTTTATATTTTAAATATTTTCCAAACGATCGGATTACTAAAGAGTTACACCACCCCTCTTATTCGAATTGAAAAATCGTTGGGATTGGGCTGGATCTGGCCAGTCTGTTCAGACTGTCGTGGTTACATGATGCATTTTTATTCTGAATGAGCCATTATAACGAATTAAAGTGGAATCATCAGATGTTTGAGGGTGATGTCAGATCATGGATTTTCCTGGAAGAAAAATGCACAATCAGGGATGCACAAAACTTGTTTGTGTTTCACACATTTTAATGCTTCGTAATTTGCTGCACAAATGCATTTAGACCATGTGGGTACATAACCTTTGAACTGCATTAAGAGAAGTAATAAAATGAAAATAACCAGATGAATATAAAATAATACCTATCCATGTACAGATATTTGGACGTGGATTAAAACAAAGTCAGTCTGTTGTGTGCCAGTGGACAGGTTGAGAATGTAATTAAGGTTACAGGACACGTTTTAAGTCGTCTTGAAGAACACATTGTTAATCTATTGCTTGCAACAAAGAAGTCATTGAATACATTTTGCATGCTCGGATTATTTTTAGCACCTCTGTCCGTTGTGTTAACACTAGCAGACAGGGCTGTTCTATATCCATTTGAAGCGCTACTAATGGTGACATCATTGTTGAAAGAGGGTTAAGAAGCCCGATGTTCCATTTGGGGTTCCAGGCAACATGTGGCAATCATTTTAGGAAAGTATAAGAATGGCAGTTCAGATCATCACAATTTACTTTACCAAAACATTCTGATCTGGTCACACCATTGTTTTCATACATGTGAGTCCAGATAAGCCTCTGGAGATATTTTTGTATGTAAGTTTTATTCAATCTCTACTAAGATGTCAATAAATGCAGTTCACATGCATGACACAATGTCCACAGCACATTTCTGTTTCCTTTTTGAGACTCCTATTATGACTCTCCAGCAGCTGTTTTTGATTGTAAAGTTGACAGAATTAAGATGGCTTCTATTCTGAAAGTGGCAGAAACAAAGGGTGCATTTACTGCATTTTTACATCACCTGCTCACATTCTTACAGGATTAACAGGCTAATAGAACAATTTCATATACTTTTGTAAGTACAATGGTGGGTTTTTTATGAGGTGGAATTTTGCTCAGTTGGCAAAATTTTTATTTTTTTTTTTACTAGCATGTATATATTACAGCACTGGATGCGTTATCACAGACATACATAAAATCATGCACTGTAGGTGGACAGGCTGGGTTTGTATAATGTTCCAACTACAGCGATGAAATAAAAAACCATTATAAAATCTATCTAGGCTTAATTTTACAGAGAAGCAGTGAATTAGAACAAGGGTAGTGCACAGGGAAAATGTACATTCACAGTGTAGTACGAGCTAGCTGCCTGGGAATAATCACGCTCTGAACGAGGGACTTGCTTATACACCAGGCTGGAGTGAGAAGGCAGCAGTGTTGCTATGGACCCCAGCACTACACTGGCCCAAACATCAATCAGAGTTAATTCCTGTGTTGTTGCCTCTAAATTGTTTATGCACAGGAAACCTATGCGAAGATTCCTTGTGGCTTAACTGTATGCACTAATAATAAAAAATTAACAATGTGTGTTTTTTTCTGGATAAGTAAACAGTTAAAATTACTCGTTTTTGGAGAGTGCAGTCTGGCCTGTGTGTGTGTGTGTGTGTGTGTGTGTGTGTGTGTGTGTCTGTGTGTGTGAGAGAGAGAGAGAGAGAGAGAGAGAGAGAGAGAGAGAGAGAGAGAGAGAGAGAGAGAGAGAGAGAG